>CAFUXE010000902.1:0-17768 GCA_903364295.1 Serranus cabrilla
GCTCTAATATGTATCAACACACTGAAATTGGGACATTTTAAGCATTTTTAGGCATTTTAAGGAATTGACTTTTTGAAAATTGGGCCATTTTTCAACAAATTCATTTGGACAAATTGTCGATTACATAAAATCTTTGACTGTTTAATAGTATCAATAGGATCAATAAGCTATTTTAATGCTTTTTTAGTGATTTGATAATCTTGACCTACTAGTATGACTTAATTTTCCAGATTTTTGGACAAAGTTTGTTGTCACAATTTTCCTTGAAATTGCAACAACATTTTGTAACTGAAAAATACAGCCACACTACTTTAATGTTTGTAAACAAATTTTTACTGATACAGTTAAGAATATTGATACAGCAATGTAAAGCTACCATAATGCACATAACTATGGACTTATGAATCATAATGGGCACTAGATGGATTATAATAAATAGTTGAACACAACATCTGTACACAGAAACATTGCCCCATAATCCATAGAAATGTACATATACCAGTACAACATTTATAATTCCATAAACTTACAAATGACAAATCCTCCAAAATAAAATTCATATCCTCCATCTTTATGCCTCTCTTCTATTTTTTGAAATAAACACAAGCAACTACTAAATTTATAAGGAAATATGTACAGGTTCCTAAACAAGAAACTCCATAAAGGCACAATTGTCTATACAACATGTACAAAAAAAAAAGAAATTGTCTGGAGCTGACAAAAAAGTAAAAACAAAATGATTGGTCATTATAATTATCATATGATTGCACATATAATATGAATGTCAGCATCTGTGCTTTGAAAGGTGATTTGCAACGAAACAAACCCCCTGAAAAGTGTTTTCAGTCTTACAAAGTGACAAGAATTACAAAAAGAGAACAAGAAGAGCTTTCCACTTGGGTTTTTTTTAGGTGGCAATGACCAGTCTGTCTTCATCATCACTGGATACCTCATTATAGTCATCAGTTCCCCGCTGCCAGCTGGTCACTGCTGGTGGTCGTGGAGGTGCAGGATCACCAGCTCCATCAACTGGTGACTCTTTAGCAATGTCTGCTCGGCTCTCGGGAGCTGGTGACCGGTGCTGCTGTGGGGATTTCTCCCGTTCTTTCCTCTCAACAGTTTGTGTGAACTCTGCTCTGCTGCTACCTCCGGGGCTCGCCCTGCTGCCTGAGCTCATTTCTGGACAGCTGCTGACCTTGAAAGGGGCGGGCGGTGAAGCAGGCATGCAGCTCCGTACACAACCAAGCCCTTGTTCACTTTGCGGTGGCTGTGCTGGAGCTTCGGGGCTGCCCTGCCTCTCTGAGAACCCAGGGAGGGGACTTAGGGTGGAGAGAGGGCTGAGGGAAGGAATGATGGCGGGCAGGGCGATGTTAACGATCTGCAGACCTGGGACGTGTGTCTGGGGCCCGGTGCTGCTTTGGGAGGTGGGGTTAGCAGCTAAAACCTGCAGCCCGAGGGTGGCGTTGAGGGTGAGCCCTTGCTGGGGCAGCAGCTGGGTGGAGGCCAGGCCTGTGTTGGTGAGCCCCATGAGGTTCAGAGTCTCCAGACCCATTGGCTGTATCGTTTGAGCCTGCAGGCCGGTGACCTGCCCTAAGGGGAAGCAGGGCACGACACTGCTGATTGGCTCCTGGACCACAAGCGGCTGTGTCTGCACGCCGTCTGGATGGGGCGGAGTGTGGGGAGCCGGTAACGGGCTCGTGTTCCTGTGAATGACGCTCACTGCTGGGATGGTGAGCTGGACGGGGCCGGCCTGGATTGGTACAAAGGTGGAGTAAGCTGCCAGGCCGGCGGGCACCAGCTGGATCCCCCCAACCGGGACCATGCTGTAAGAGGAGCGCGAGGGCTGCTGGGAGTGCAGGGGCAGGTGGCTGAACAGGTGGGTCTGGGTCTCTGCTCCCGGTGTTTGGGACAGACCCTGTGGGGGAAAGTGCATGAGGCCTTGAGGGGCGTAGGAGGAGGTCTGAGTGCTCCGGTCCACGGGAATGCCAGTTTCACTGGCTGCCACAGCAGGAGGTGCAGAGTAGGTGTCCTGTGAAGAAGGAAAAATAAATAGTCAGTCTTATTCTTTTACTTCATTGTGGCAAAATCCTAGCAGATTCCTAGAGACTAATGTGAAGTGACTTTAGATTAGAGCTGGGCGATTGGCTAAGTACAATGTCTGTTGATTTTGGGGCATTTCTTGTCATGTTATTTAGCTAATTTAATGGCCTGCCACTGAAGAATGGCTGCAAACTGTGGGAGCCAGACTGTGGTGGAATGTAGAGTGAGCCACTGCTCCGTGTGCAGCTCGCACATCGGTATAACTAAGTCTGGAGATAGGAACACAACGCCGCAAAAGGCTCTTGTACAGCGAGCTGACCCAGGAGGCCGGCAATGTCAGACGGAGACGGCAGGAAAAACATGAAATGTGGAAAACTGCACCAAAATTGATTTTGAAGTGTGTTTTAGTTCGCTTAAAGAGATAAACTTGCTGGTCTTGCATTGATATTCTCTTGTCCGACCAAATTCTCATTGGCCGTACACTCAAAGTGAAAGGTAGAATACAATGAAGGCACATGGGGAGTTCGGAGAAACCTGAATCTCAATGACCAGAAAAAAGGTCAAACGTGCACGGCTCATCGCAGAGGAGAAGCTCAGTGCATCATCATGGCGCTCGCATTTGGAATAGAGTATAAGTAAGCAGTTCTCCCACTGCATCGATTAAAACAAATAATCTGGCTTCAGAAAACAAAAGTTATCATGGACACACAACCAGGGAGAGTGCACTAAAGCTGATTTTAGTAAATCTATAGATAACGCTGGTTGAAGAGAAGATATCATTTCAGTCGTATAACATTTTTTCGGTTGACTACAGCCCAAGAAAATGTTAACATATCGCCCAACCCTAATGTAGATCAGAATCAATGAGTCTATTCACCTTCTTCAGAGCATTCACAGGAGCTTTGTGGAAGTGCCTCGCATGCAGGATTCAAAGTGAGGGTGTGGATAGGAAAGAATGGAGGCGGGCAGGGAGGGGTGGAGAGACACACAACGAGAGTACACGGGTCTCACCTGGCCTAGCTTGGAGCCCTTGCTTGGCAATGGGGGACTAGGGGGCACATCAAAGTCAGGGTAGTCGATGGACATCTGCCTGCACGGAGACACGGGGCTCATCATGTGCACTGACTCTGTGTCTGAGGTGTAGCTGTCTGATGTGGTGGCAACAGGCGGAGGAGAGTAGGGGAGGGGCATTGAGCTGCAGCAGGACCCAGAGATGGATATCTGCTTGCTCAGGGACACGGGGCTCATCATGGGGACGGATTCAGAGTCTGATGTGTGGGGTTCAGGAGCTGGAGGCTGGGAGAGAGGAAGGGACACGGAGCTGATTGACATCTGGGCTAGGAGGGCGCTGGGAGGGACTTCGGCCTCTTTGCAGGGGATGTGCTGCGGGCTGGCGGAGACGGAGGGGTTGGTGGACAGGCCGGACTCCGCCTGGCTGTCCTCCTCTTCCTCCTCGTTGTCGTCGTTCTCCTCGTCGTCGGGGCCGTCGGAGTCGTCGCCATCTGAATCCTGGCGGTCAGCGCTGCTCACCTGACTCCGGTCTCCTGTTAGATGAGAGAACGTGTCAGAGGGAAGTCTATTCTTGGTTTTCTGCAGAACATATGAGTCATCAGAGCTGCTGTGGAAATATATAAGCTCTGTGGTAGTACTGAGCCACTTTCATTCATTAAAGCTCTCTAATATCATGTAGGTTTCTTTCACACAGCGAGAAAATCCACCACTAAGAACACGACTCAGTGATGTTTTGTGCTGCTGCTGCAGTGCTTCACACCCTCGACCACCGTACGCCCCTGAGCTCCGTCACAGGCAGAGGAGGAAAAACAAATATGCTCTTAAGAGACTGGGACCATAGCATGGTTTCAGGCAGCTTCTCTCTCTCTCTTTTTTCTAAAATTAGACGCAGCAATTTCCTCTTTCTAAACGCTGTGCATGCCGCCCACATGCGCTTTGAGTTAACAGAGGAAGAAGCTGCATTTAGAATTTCTAATTAGACCATGGCAAAGCTATTGATCGACATAGCAACAGAGCACAAGCGGGGACAATCTGTGTTTTATATCTCATGCCACGAAAACAGGAGAACTATTAAAAGAAGGGCAATCCTGTTGTTTGAAACCAAAGCAGATCCATCTGTATTAAGTCGCCTTGCATCTGTAAATAAACACTTTCATTTACAGAAAATAGTTCACTTTGTTTGGTAAGCTTTTGATCCAGTCCTTCTCCCCCCAGGCTGCACAGTGAAGCACCCTACCTGAGTCCTCTGCATCCTGGTCCTCGATGAGACCCTCTGGAACCCCCATCTCCATGCATTTCTTGCTGTGGGCCTTGGACTTCATGTGCTTGGTCAGATTCCCTGCAAGAAGAGAGGCAGTGAGGTCTCACGGGTGGGTAGAGCTCGAACAATAGCACAGAAGGAGTTTATGTAAGAGAATGTGGTCTTTGGGCAGGCTGTATGTAAAGGGTGAGTAACTGATAAAGACATTTTTAAATGAACGTGGGCTGCTCTGACACAGAGTACTGTTCTGCAGCGCGGCGTGGGAAGGCAAGTTCGATGAAGAACGGTGAATCACACTGTCTTGGTTTAAGAGATGGTGAAACATCATCTTTAATTTTATAAAAAGGGAAAACTTGAACTGTATCGGTCCAGGGATATTAAAAAATAAATCTAATTTACAGCTTGCTGACAACTAATCGTATGCTTAGATGTAGGATCAGTGCCACAAAGTTTAAATGTGCTGTTGTATTCTGTCATTGTAATGTGTGTGTTCTAAATTATTCTATATCTAGAATGTAACTTAGAATGTGACTTAGAATACATTTAAAAATCTATAATGGTTTTAATTATTTGATTTTCTATAAGTGATTATTTACTCTCACGCCTCCTCTCTTAAGACAGAAAATAAAATATCAAAATAATACATTTAAATTCTTTGTTTATAGGTTATTAAAAGCCTCTCTATCACATCCTGAGGAGGAACGTGAGCTGTGGATCCTGATCAGCTGCTGACCTTTAGTCTTGAAGGAGAAGTTGCAGTGGACACAGTGGTACGGCCGGACATCAGAGTGGGTGCGGATGTGTTTGCGCAGCATGCTCGGCTTCTTGCAGCGGATCCCACATTCCTCGCAGATGTATTTCCCACGTCCACGCCCACGCACGTAAATATACTCCTCATTAGATTTGTATCTGTGGGTTTGCAAAAGAACCACGAGGAATTAGGATAAGATAAAGATTTAGAAATGTAATGTGATATAAAATGAATTAAGCTTTTTCAAATCTTACCCGCCATCGAATATTTTGACCCGTCTTGGTTCTGTTTTAGCTGCCACGTCTTTGTCTGACTCGTTGCTGGCCTGAGTTTCTGGTGGCACTTTACTTCTGGTTTCAACTGATAAAGACTTCTGGGTTATTGGCACCTGCATAAAGAAGAAGAGATTTGTGTTGTTATTGATTTGATTGAGAAACAAGGCAGCAACAAAAGAGAAACTTCAACATATTTCAAAATGTGCAGAAATGTGTAGTTACCCTGGGCATGACGTCTTTCAGCTTGCTGGAGTAAGACAAGATGTCAGATTTCCCGTTGGTTTTTATGGCCGAGGTGTAGTGTATTTTCTTGGAGCTCTGCTTGGAGTCAAACAGAGACATGACCACCTTGGTTGGCAGCCCGAGCGGGTTGTGGTTGTTGGGGCTGACGGTCCACACAGCGTACGCCGAAGTCTTCAGGTCCGTCTGTGGAACATGAAGCGGCTTCCTCTTCATCAGGAAACACCATGTGAATGTGGTGGCGGTCTTCAGGCTTGGGAACGACAGCCGATTGCTGTCTTTTGTGTTAACCACAGACACAGATGTGGTCAGCTTCACCTGACCGCCGTGGAAACTGGACGGCCTAATAGGAGATTTGGCAGGAGTCAGCCTCTGCTCCTCAGCTTTCTCTTGAGGCTTCAGAGTGTGATGAGCTGGCATGTGGGTGCTACCAGGTGTAGTATTCAGGACGGGGCCCGCCTCCTCATAAATAACCGTGCTTGTGTCTTTATTCAGCCCAGCACTGTCAGGCGACATGGGCTTCACATCATCAGTAGCCTGCGAGTCCTTCTCCACATCCGCTTTCACCTGCGGCAGAGGAGGGGCCTCGGTTTCAATGGGACTGTCCACCGGTTCAGTTGTGCAAACCTGCCGAACAAGCGTTAGCTTCCGCTGACGGGTAACCTCCGACATCTTGGAGTTCAGATAATTGACCGATCTGCCGTCAGTTAGACAGGCCACGCCGTGCTCATCCTTAGCCCGTTTCTGGTGCTTCTCCATGTAGATGTCCAAGCTGTTGGCAGGGGACAGCATCCGTTTACTGGAGGCTGTGGGTTCCTGCTGCGGGCAAAGAGTCACTGATGCCAGTTTCTGAGTGCAATGTAAAGACCCGAGAGAAGGCGCTCGTTCGCCAGTGTGGTTATGAGTGCTAACTGTATGGGGCTTATCCTTCTTTGCAGCTGGTACAGCATGAGTCTCGTTCTCTACACTGTGAGTGGATGAGAGGCTGATTTTGTTGGACACAGTTGGGTGCATCTGCTCGTGGGTTATGAGGATCTGTGGCAGCGGTATAGCACCTGCTTGGGTCTGATCAAACAGGTCCCTGTGCTGTTCACCTGACAGAACAACCGTCTGTGTTTTAATCTCTGGGGCCTGTTGACTGGGTTGACCAACATACACATTTTGGAGCACATCTGATGATTTTGAAATGCTCAAAATTGGATTGGCAATAGGTATGGTTAAAACTGGCAAGGCTATCTGAGTTCCATGTGTGCTGGAGAATGAAAATGTTTGGCTTGCTCTCAGAGCGGGACACTGCAGTTGGTATTTGGGCACAAAACTTTTCTTTTCTTCAGAGTCAGCTGGTTTGTTTTGGACATTCTCGCGACAAACTAAGATCTGGCTGAGTGGTTGTTGTAGCTTTTGGCATATTTGAACCCTTGACGTTTGATGCCAAGGGTGTGGAAGGCCATGGACTTGAGGCTGCTGAGTCGGGCTACCCAAATGAATGCTTTGCACCATTTGCTCATTCTTTTGCAAGGGTGCTTCTCCAGTGTGCAGGGTAAAAGGCTGAGCCATGGTGCGCCTATTGGCAATGTGAATCTGCTGGGATCTATTCTGAGTTAAAGAGCTAACATTTGTTATAGGGGGTTTATCTAAAGGTAGGACAGCTTTCCGAACAGGCTGCTGACTCTCGGGGCCGATCTTTAAAGACATTTGGCGAACTAATGGCCCCCGCCTCCTTTCAATTAGTGGCACCTGTGCAATTTGGGAGTTATGTCCACTCTTTGGCTGGCCGGCAGGCGACAGAGATCTGCTGGGAGATACATTGCCACAGTCAAAGGACTTGCTACGGTAGTCACATGAAATCTCCACAGAGGGTTGAGTGCAAGTGATCTGTTCGGATGCGGCGCGCCTCATCATCCCAGGCACGCCGAGGGTGTTGAAGGCTGTTGGCAAACCTTGAGGCTCTGGGATTTTGCTGACACAGTCCCCTCTAGAAGGACTCTCTGACCTGGATGGTTCGTCTCTGTCAAAAGAGGCAGAGATGCTGGAACAACGAGAAAGACTACTGTCCCGGCTGAGGCTTCGTGAGAGGCTGGACTCAAAGCTGGATTCCCCCGAGGAGTGGTCCATTTGAGCGAGACGGATTCTTTTCTTTTTTGGTGGAAGTTTCTCTGCCGGTAACTTTGACAAACTCTCACTTCTCTGCGGCCAGTTGAACTGATCTGCAGGCTTATCTGCCGGCTCAGTAGTCTGTGTTTCATGCTCTCTGTCCGGCTCCTCTGTGACCAGAATCTCTGGAACTTGGATGTTATTTTGCCGAACCAGACGAGACTGATGCACAGGAGTCGAGTTTCCACCAGCCGTCGCTGCTGTGCAATCAGTGCTCTGTTCTTTCCTTTGTTTTCCATAGTCAGCACTCTTGGGTTTAGACATTTTTTCATGGTAGCTGTCAGCGGAGACATTTGCTATTGAATCTGTTTTGAGCTTGTTGAGGGGATCCTTCTCCAAAACATCAACAGGAGACGCCCGGTCAATAGATTCTGTCTCAAATGAGTTGGGTCTGCTGAGAGAGTTGGTGTGTCTGATGACTGAAGTACCACTGCCTTGCCTTTGCAAATCTCCTTTAGTCGAGGTGCTTATCTGGGTCTCTCGTATTGGTGACAGTCTGGAATCTGAAGTATTAATACCTCTTGCTACGAGCTGAATCTGAGGTAGCTTTGACTGGTTGTTTTTGGGTTGTATGTCTACTATCACAGCAGGCTGAGAATAAGTCCGACTGGCCAGAACAGTTGGAAGCTCAAAACTAACTGAACATGGTGGAATTGTGTCAGTAGGAGATTGATCATCCTCATCTCCAACACTTTTCATTTTCCTTCTCTTCCTAATTGATGTCTGCTGATCAAATATTCCCGAGCCAACAGTGGATCTTGGGACCGCCGGCTGCATTGTGTTAACATGAAAAACATCTTGATCGGATTCTTTAACCGTGACTGGCTTGTTTTTTGGACCGTGCAGCTCAGAGCAATAGAATTTCTTGTGGGTTTCAAAATTCTCTAACTTTCTGTACCGATTACGACACGTTTCACACTCATACATTGTGCCTTTGTTCTGCTGGGGCTTTCTGTGCTCAAAAGATCTGCTCCTTTGCATCATCTCTGCAGCACTGCTCGGGCCGTGATAGCCCTCATCCATCGAGCGAACAGTAGGGAGGCCGTGCCCCTCACTTGTGGAAAAGTCCTCTATTGCTGCTTGTCTGACTAAGGTGCGAGAATGTATTGCTGGATTTGGGGTTGAGGGGGCTGAAGAAAATACATCATCATTAAATGAACTAATTTTGTCATCAAATGACTGGCAAACTCGCAGAGGATGGGGCAGAGGGGCAACGTTAAGGGGAAGAGCTGAGTGTCCTGGTGTAGTAGGCATCGAGTTACTTCTTGTTATTGGCAAACAATCCATTGGCGGGTATTGAGAAGGAACAGAGAGAAGAAATACTGGCTTTGATTTATCTGTAGGGGTGAATGGGGACTTGGGGATGTCGGAGCTGGAACTTGACCTTCTTCCCATCGGCTTAAGATCAAACTGAAAAGAGTCTTTAAATATGTAAGATTTAGGGGAGTCTATGCTACCTCTTCTTGAGAGAGACGTCCTCCTTGGCTTTACACTGTCCAGCTGCTTGTTGTCGACGACTGCCTCGTTATCTGATATCAACTTTGAGATTCGCTCTTCCAGAGAGAGTGCTTTGGCTTCTAACGGTGGCCGCATCTGTCCGTCTGTGGCTCGCTGCTTTTGCTCGGCTGCTACATGCATTACTGTGGCAGCCACAGGAGGGAGGCTGGGGAGGGTGTTCTTGGTAATGTCTATGTCTGGTGGAGTTATCTTAACGAACGGGCTGGGTGGACTCATTGCCTGATCCGCACTCTCAGAGCGTGAGAAGTAGCCGGAGTCTGTACTTCCCAAACTGCGAGGACTCAGCAGACACTTGACCTGCTGCTGCTGAGAAAAGTCTGTCGCTTGTTGCCTCTGCAGCTGAGCGTGTCCCCCCAACAGGGGAGACTTACACTGCTGGTCTTCATCTTCACTCACGGTATCCAGTGAGTGGTTTGTACCGTCCACCTCTTTCAGAGATGACAGGACCGTGATGCTTGATCTCATGCCGGCGGTCTGGAACTCTCGCTGCCGTTGTGCGGCCGCTTGCTCAGGTGCTGCGCATGTGACTCTCGGGCTGTCCGCCCTCAGAGGGGAGACGTTAACCGGGTACACGACAACTTTTGGAAGTGCTGCTGTCACTTTGGGCTCATGTGCCCGATGACTTGGTGCTGGTTTAATGGACTCAAACGAAGCTGATGAGTCTGCTTCCCCGTGGCTTGCTTGGGTCGTACCTAAACTACTTTCGGACAAAGCTGCCACGCTGCTCTGTGATGAGTCAGGGTCCAAGTCCGCAGTGCTACCGTCCTCATCACTGTCCCCGCTGTCCTCCGCCTCTGAATGTGTCCCTTGGGCTTTGTCTGATTCTTGAGAGAGCGATCCGCCTCCAGATTCAGAGCGTGCAATGAGACCCAGCTTTATGGCGTGGGCGTGTGATTTCTTGTGCTTGTACAAGTTGCTCTTAGTTTTGAACGAGAAGCCACAAGTGACGCACGGGTACGGTCTTTCTCCCGTGTGAGACCTGATGTGTTTGAGCAGCACGCTTGGTTTCGCACATGCCCGGCTGCAGTACTCACAAACATACTTTCCGGGCTTTTTAGGCTTCTGGTCCTTTGAAACCTGTTCAGCGCCAAAGTTCATCACGGTGGTCATCTGAACTTGGTTGCTGCCAGGTGTGACTGGGACCTGGATGGTGCTGGGAACACTTGCTGACAGGGACTGGCATGTGTGCACGACTGGCGGTTGGCTTTGTGGCAAAGCGTTGGAGCCCGAGGGGACCGGTGCGTGGGTTATTGTGGAAGGTCCAGTATTAAAGTTCATGTGCAAGCTGGGCTTTTCTGGATTTGAAGCAACGGGCATAAAATGCGGTGCAGCGAGCGGAGAGGACTGCATGTGAGTACCCTGTGTAGACGTCTGCACATTCCCCTGTAGTGGTGCTGCAATGCCAATAAAGTTTCCTTCCTTGTCAATATAATAAGTCTGCATATGGGAAGGCTGGTTCTGGAGACCAACATTGACAGCTGGCATTGTTGTTATTTCACCACTGGATTGAGCATTAAACGCTGGTTTTCCGATGGCTGTGATCTGCATCAAGTTTTTCCTCTCAGCCAGCGTACTAAAATCCGGCTCCATGGCCTTGAGTAGAACATCAAGCGGAGCACTGCTGTGGTAAGGGTCCCCCTCGAAGCTGGGGTCACGGCTCTCGCTGTCTTTTGGCTGAGACACTTTAATCAACGCGCCGTCCTCACCGTCAGTGGGCTCAGGCTGCGGCGGCCTCGGTGACGTTTCCTCCTGCTTCAGCCTGTCAGCGTCCGTGCACGGTGACCCCCTGTGAGGGGAGGCGGACACTGGCTGGGCATACTGAGGGTCTCTGTTCCCGCTGGGCGATGCTGACGGATGGTGAGCTGGACTGTTGGAGGACGAGCAGCAAGAAGAAGACGTCGTTTCCTTCGATGATCCTCGGCGGAGTGAAGTTTCAGATGTTTTCAGCTGCAGCGGCTTCTTCACCGGAGATTTGGGAATCTTCTCGAGCCGATTCTCTGCGACAACCTTTTTCCTCTTCAGGCCTTTTATGTTATCTGCATTTCTCCGACTGCTTTCAGAAATCCCTGCGGCAGAAAGAGACACAGTTGGTACAACAACACCATCTTTCTCCAAACTTTTCCCAACACTCCACCATATGTGCAGAGTCCGCTGTGAGAAAATGTATCCTACTTCCTGTGCTGAATTGTTAAAATATTCTTGTTGGCTTATGGAACTAATAACACTTAAATTAAAAATGAGAGCGTGTAGATAATTGTAGCATACTGTATTTAATTTAGGGATCAGAATTTAGTCGTTTGGCTTAAAAATAAATTATATTTCCAAATTAGCAAAACAGTGGAGAAGGGAGAGCTCAGCAATAATTAAAGCTCTTTTATTATGAGTCAATAATATAACTGTCCTTTGAAAAGTCAGTAATGTTTTAATTTTCATTTCTGAGTTGCAGTAACAGTTCAGCACAGGAGAGAAAACAACTGGTACAGTTTATGTCCCCAATAATGAATAAAAAATATATGATTAATCATCCATTGATCAGCATTTTTTTCTTTAAACAAGTATTGTTTCTATTAATTTAGTTTTTTTGAATGATTAAATATTAGAGCACCTTTTTTTATCCTCACTACTGTAAAAACCTGACTATGTTTAATATAAATCTTACTCCACATCAGCTGTACAAAGCTTGCTTTGTTACTGAGCCACACAGTCCTTCTTCAAACCAGCAATTTAATGCTGATAAAAATACAAAACTATTATATGAATGAACTATGAATGTCAATTGAATTGCACCATAAGACAAACTCCTGTACTCAGTAGCTATTAAAGTGTTGCAAACCTTCCATGTTTTATTTCTGAGAAGCTTTCACTGAAGCTGAACTTTGAATTTTATGATTTTTTGCTTTATTACGTAACATCTCCAGCTTTTGGAGGTTCGGCTATCAAACAATGCAACTGCTTTCAAAACTGCATTCCAATAATAAAGCAGCAGTGGTTTTAAAAGGACGCACCCATGCCGCGGTGTCCCGTAATCTGTCCCTGCAGTGATTCATGTGTTTCTGAGGACATGTTGCGTAAGGTTAGCTGTGCCCTGTCACAGTTTCCTGGCCTGTGTAGGTATTTCCCAAGATGAGGTCAGGGTTCCTTCAAGGTCTCTGGTATAATTAGATTGAGGAACGCCTCGTCTTTACATAAGTTAATCCATTAGCCACACAAACATGCAACCGTTTTAGAGAAGCACACAACCGATGTAACACGCTCAGAGCTTCAGTCAGCCGCCTCACAAAGAAACACATTCATACCAACTGCTGCTGAACAACAAGGGGAAGGTTACGTTTTATTCTGCCCCAAACTAGTCTGAAAAACACATTCTGTGACTTTTTTATCATTAAAAAACCCTCATGAGCAAATATTTGTCACTGTCTTTCTTTAATTATTCGAAAAATCTGTTTAACCCTCCTGTTGTGTTGTGGGTCTAATTGAAAAGTTAAAAAATCGAATAAAAATAGTTGGTTAATTTCACATATTTGCATACTTGTGTAAATCTATCAACATCACGACAATTAAAAATTAAAAAATGTGAAATAAAAAAAAACAAACAAAGTTTCATCTAAAGCTATTGTATTGTATATGTACATTTTTTTTTTATTATGAAAAACGAGTGAATGATCCTCATTGTACCTGATCTGTGAGAGGTAAAGAAAGCCATTTAATGTGAGATATAAAAAATGTTAATTGGGAGTTTTTAGTTTCTGACATGTTTGTATATTTAAACATGCTGCGGGTCAAACTGACCCACGAACATTAAAGCTGTTCCTGAGAAACGAACACAACAGGAGGGTTAAGATAGAAATATATAAATAAAATGAATCCAATCAGCAGATTCACTCTGTTCTTTCCTCTCCTCTCTAATTATTCCATTAAACTCGTGATATTTGATGTAAAATAAAGACAAAGCGCCTCAAGTGTGAAAGTGCTGCTGACAGAATTAACTGTTTTTAAAGGCCGTCATCAGAGGGATTAACCTTTGACCCCGACTCCAGGACCTGCTGTGCCTGCAGAGGGGGATTGAGATATTCTTATTTGTTCTCTTTCTATTTAGCATCGCTCAAATCTCAATTACGGTGGATGATTCACTCAAAGCTCGCACGTCCCGTAAATAAGCCGGGCGGCGTTTAAAAGGGGACGATGTGGTGAGTGAGTTCGGTTTAAACGGAGAACACGGAGCAGCTTCGGCTCAAACAAACGGGATTTCTGTTTGAACAAAGTTACATAACAACCAGCTCACGGAACAAAGGAAAATGTTCCTCATGTTATAACGGAAAAACTGTCTTTACTGTGTTTGTTAGCGTTGATACAGATACGGGATTATTAAGAGCCGACACTGATTTTAGAGGGAAAGATTCACCGATTACCAAATGATCGGGCTTTAAAACTATGTAGCTGATTTCATGTCTTGAAAGCAATTTATGTCATTTAATTAAGAACTTCAGAGCAAAATTAACATAATAGATTCAACTGAAATTATAGAGAAAATATATTATTCATGCATCAGATTTTCTAAGACTTTAAAGTGTGCTTGTTACAATCAACTTTATGTTACCTTTACATTGTGATATTTGATTTAATCATCATATGATTCCACTGACAGACAGTAAATTAAAGCATTTGAATCATCTGCAAGTCAAACGATTAACAGCCAATTTAGTGAATTTTTTAACTGGAATGAAAATAGAGCTTTTCTATGTGGGCAGTGCAACGATATGAGCCTGTGAAGGTTCCACTTCCTTCAACAAATAACTGAATATTTAATGCATTATCAACTAATTCTAGAGAATAATTTTAAATAAAATGAATAACAGTATAAACATCAGTACTTTAAGTACAGTGTCAGTCAGTTGCTGACCTTCAAACACGGTTTCTAAAAGACCTCAAGCTCTGTTTCTGCAGTAAGCAGGCAAAAGTTTTTCATATCCCTGCACGTCAGGTCAAATATAAAACATTACCGGGATAAGATTGTTTTCTGTGCAGCAATAAAATGATTGCAGTACAATCACTTAACTTTCTACAGAATTTTAAAATTATAACTATGACAGGTCACTGCTCAGAGCAAATGCTGGCAAAAAATATTAAAAACAGTTTTTGCTGTTATAAGATATTCACGATTCACTATTAGTATTTTGAAGCCAATTAAAACTTTTATACTGCAAATAGTTTTGGTGCTGAAGAAACAAATTAAAGATCTGACGCTGCAGCAATTTGTCAGCAATATTATTATTAACTCCACTTGCATGTTAATGTCGCCTTAAAGGGACAGAATAAATCAATAAATCATATGGTTGAATTACAGGATTTGGGATAAAGCAATAAATATACAATATAATAAATATTTTAGCATCACCAAGACAAAAAAAAAACCTACTTTACATTCCAGACGTGTGACAAAACCCATTTCTAAACAAAAAACTGCTCCAAAAACAGACTTGTGTTCCAATAAAGGAGAAAACATTGCAGCATTAACTTTTCATTCGTCTCTTACCTTTCTGTGAGCCTTTGGGGTCTTTGAGCTCTTTCTGTGCCTCTTCGATTTTATCTGCAAGACAAGAAGAGAAACCATTTTCAGCACAGATGCACACGGACGCTCGCTGAACGTACGTAATGATTGTGGGGATGCTTCCCACACGGCTGCTGCAGGATCTCTCAAATGAGAAACAGATATTCTTCCATAGCAGAGAGAGAGCGCACCATGCCAGGATGGAAACTACTGTAATTATGAAGGGGGGCCGAGCACAGTGTGTGTGTGCACAATAACACAACCATGCATGCACACACACTCACAGAAACACCAGCATGAGTGTGTGTGATGCACAGGTTAAGTTTGCAAACAAGTCAACATGGCGGTTCACGCTGTAACCCACAGACACATTTGCATATTAAATAGCATTCACACCCCTCGGGGAAGTTCCTCTGCACGTCACAGCCGTCACCCACAATGCAGCAGGTGAAGAACCTGTTTCTGTGTAAACCATATGGATGCGTGGGAGGTGACGCAGTCTTCGCTGTGTGTTACTGTAATCAATATTAATTATGTACGCTGGCTCAGTGTGGCGTGAACGGGCCGTACTCGGTGGAATAGAGGCGGTCACGGGGACGTCTGCATGCACGTCCAAGGCTCATTACTTTTAGATTTTAATTAGAAAATGTAAAGTTCCTCTAGATTCTGGTGATAGTGCTGCACGTGTTTCTACCAGAATTTAATTTGAGAACCAAAGACTAGAAATGTATTGAATTTCCTGTAAAGCTAGAGTGATAACTACTGAAATAAAATATAAGTTGTATGAATGTATCCTCAGATTATTTAAACTTACTTTGGATTCGAGCAATAAAATGAAAAAAAAAAGAAGCTATTTTTTCCCCACAACTTGAGATGTTTTCTTCCACACAGCGACAATAAAATATAAAGAAAAATCTATAAAAAATACATATTTAAATGTTTTATTTGCATATTATTTTTGTATTTGGGTATTTTGCCTGTTTGTTTGAGGTGCAATCTGCAGTTTAACAGTTTCTTTTTCTTGTTAACTAAAATCTGGGTTTGTGCAGCATTTTATTCAAGCACTTTCAAGGAACTTAATCAAAACTTTCCAGATTTATTACAAATGCTGCTGTAAAAAAAGAATGTATTTACACCCACAGCAATAAATATTTTACACTTTATTGAACCAGCTACATTATTTAATGTTAAATTAACCAGCTAAATATTTCGTAATTTTTTTTTTGTTTTCCTTCTGAAAACTGTAGCAAATGATAATTATATTGGTCATTTTTATTCAGATATCTTAAGGTGAAGACCACCTTTAAAATCATCGTGCCAGTTTTTCCTCACCAAAGTTTAGCCAAAATTTAGAGCATCAGTGTTTTTCAAATGCAGCCCAGAACTTTTGTTTTGTGTCAGTTGCATTGCAAGTTTTTTGAACATGTCACGAAATATTCAAATTAATTGCAAAACTAAGTTGTTTTTTTTTATTTTTCAAACCTTTAAGACTTTGTTTGAATCCTCCAGAAGCTTTTTCTGTTTCTCTTCTCTCTGATCTGTGCAACACGTTCTGCTCACTGAAAGACAGTTTTATAACTGCAGCAATCACAGAAACTTGTGGATGTGCAAAGGCAGAAAAACCTTCTTTAGTTTAACCTAATCTGCTGTTTTGTGTGAACACAACAAGCCTTTTGCCTGTTTGAATGCATGTGTGCGAGCAACACACTCACACTAACCGCAGAGGGAGAAACGGGCGATTACTGGAGCAGCCCGGCATGTTTCTGCCTCCCATGATCATGGAAACCAGAGGGAAAATAAACCCTCTGTGGCTTCGCTGCCCTGCTCATGACATTACAGTAAAAGACCAGTCCTCGAGGACCAATGGTAACAATTTTGTCCTAGATTGCACAAACGTTAATGGAGGGTGAAAGAGGATGTTCTTCTGTGGTTCCCAAAAATCACAGCGCGATGCCGGGAACACTCGGAGGAGGGGCGGACACGGGCGGCCCACAGAGAGGTCAGTAGATTATGTCATCATGTGTGTGTGTGTGTGTGTGTTACTACAGTCACACCCTTCTCCATCTCTCTCTCTCTGTATCCCGGCACACGCCACAGATTACATAATGCGCCCCAGCCCCTCCCTGCGCTGCCGTGGAGCAAAACAAAGACACCCTGCCAGCAGAAACACAGCAACCGAGGCTCAGGAGGAGCTGCAGAGTGTTTGTTTATGTCTCTGACTGAAAGCTGTATGTGTGTGTGTGTGTGTGTGTCTGCTGTATTTACATATAAGTGACCGTGTGAACGCACGCCTACGAAAGGAATCAGGTCGGTTGTGTTTAGAGCCCGACAGATATTATGGGACGATATTCACCTATTAAAGGTGTCAGTAAAATACGACCCTGTGTGTTATTCGTGCAGCAGCTTATTTCGGCTTACTTCGTATTAGCAGCCCCCCAGTGGCTGTAGTAGTTATGGATGACGAGACGAAGCTCTTTGGAGGGTAAAAAAAGATAAAACTTTCATCCAACAGTGTCGAGTTCGTGTCACATGAGAAAACAAACGTTAATGTTTTTTAAGGCACCAACGCAACAATTTCACCTCCGACTTTTACGTGCATTTATTAGCTCTTTCCTAACGTCGAACCATGAGCTTTTTTGCCAAAACCTTAATGACGGAAGCAACTTTTATAATGTTAATGACATTTTTAAAATGATGATGGTTACGTTTAAATACAGTTTGAGGACAAGCAACTACCAACACGCAACTACTTTTTGGAAATTTTGAATTCAGAAAGCTTTATTGTTGTTAATATCATCATATATTAAACGGAGTGTTCAGTAATTGCCTGATAATAAACACACTTATATTTATGTATAGATTTATTCTTTATTTTCTCAGTTGTCATTCTATAATTGCTTTACACTGTAATTCATTGCATGTTTAATGTACATTAATTGTAAATATTCCTTAATAAAGTTATTAGTTTGA
>CAFUXE010000902.1:52426-63730 GCA_903364295.1 Serranus cabrilla
AAGAGACAAAACAGCCATAAGATATAAAACTAACAAATGGCCACAGAGAGATGAAAAAAACCCCAAAGAGACACAAAACGACCACAAAGAGACACATAATGACCCCAAAACAAGCACAAGATATAAAACAACCACAAAATCTGACTGTTGGCAGCTGAAATGGCTACAAAGCGACACTAAACGACCACAGACCGTAAACGTTGCAGCCCAGAAGCCTGTTTATATTTACAAACAGCTGCTTTTTATTAATTTCATTTCCTATCACAACAGTTCATTCAGCATTTACTTATTATCACACTGGACAGATAATGTTTATAACTGTTGAGAAACTGAGGGTTTTAAATTTCAGTCACACATTTTCACTTATTTTACAAATGAGCCTCCGAAGCCGCCCCTGAATTACGGATCTTCCATCCCAATCAAATGCCTGACAATTACACTCTCTTCACGTCCAGATCTTTCACCCTCAAGTACAAAAGCCTCCACACGCTGCAGCAGCTGCAGCTCGATCTGCACCGCGAGGAACGAGGGAACAGCCACCATTAAAAATAGAACCAAGTATCATTTGGCCGCCGTTTCTATCGTCCTCTGTTGGGCGATGTAATGTTCTGTTCTGAAACTTAATTATTTATGTTGTTTGGCCAAGTAATGTGAATGAGAAGAAAAGCACAGGAAGTGTTTCTATGATAAATAAACAGAGGGACTCTGGCTCGCAGCTCATGAGGAAATCTGCTGCTGGGGAATGGCAGTGATGCACATTTTCACACCCAGCATGTAACGCTGCAAATTCGTAGATCTGTGAACTGCAAACGTCTGTTGACATGTAAATCTGTCAATTCTCAACATAACACGGAGTCCTCCAAGCCAATTGGTGCTCCGTGTTAGTACAGGGAGACACTGTAGCACCACTGTCAGGACGCACTTTTACTGCATGTGGCGTTTCTGCTGCACGAGGATGCGTCTCGTTTTTTAAAAAAGAGCCCATTTTCTCACATCCATTCACACCAAGTACTGTTTGAATAAATACGTCTCCGTTTAACACGTCGGCTTCATCAGATACGAGACAATATGAGATTAAACACAAACAGTGCAGCCACAGAGTCTGCTGCGTGTTAAGACATGCAAAGACAAATAAAAAGCCAGAGAAAAGCAGATATGACGGGTACCAATAACACGGTCGTATTATGATTTCACTATTTTGTCATGTTGGTTTATTTATGTCATGATTCAATACAAGCAAAGCAATTTTCGGCCCCAGTGTTGGAAGATTTGTTCCCTGATTAAAGCCCCGAACTCACAGAAAATTAGCCTTTTTATTTTTGCTTTGGATTGAAGAGGGATTTACGTGTATGTGTGAAATTAAACATCATGTCACGACTATAGTGAACAAATTTAATACTAAAAATTCACGTTGATCAGTATTCAAATTTTGCTCCCTTTGCAGCAATTTTCAAATTTTACCTCAACACTTAAGTCATTTGCCATGTTTTCATTGATGCAAAAAAAAGGACTGCTATTGATTGTGGTTGCTGATGAACAGTATAAAAACAATACTCAATCAAACTTTGTTTTAATAATTAAAATAGGAAATGGTAAAACTAACCATCCTGAATTTCACCATGATTTATCGTTATACTTTTTAAATAATTACGTCCATACAACAGTTTTTTTGTGTGCTTTGAAGAGTCTGTGTCCAAAAGGATTTTTCCACCAAAAAGTTCATTTCTATCCACTCATTCTGCCTCACTGGAAAACCCAAAACCTATGAAAATGCTTCCAGCAGATAAACCCGGGAAACAAGACGTCCTTTTCTTCACTGAAACCACGACTGGTTTCCAAACTAGTTTTGATATCACAAAACCCTCACGTACACACACACACACACACACACACACACATATGAAACTAAATTAAAGAAACTTCCTCGTTTCAGCCGATGAATGTGAAACAGCATTTAGTGTTAAACTCATACTTCATTCTGCACAGTGGAGGTCAAACATTTAAGACAAGCAAAGACGAAGAAAACACGTTTTCACGTAGAGGAAAACACCTCAACCAAGAGTCAGGATAACGGTGAATTACAGAATAAAACACAGCCATCATTAGTTGGTCTTAAATGTGAAGCTTTCAACTCCAAATCAGGGAAACAATCCACATTTCTACTCTATATTTAAATAGAAACAAGTCAAACTATAGGGAAATGCTCCAATTGGTTGACTCCAACAAACAGGGCAACTTCACTGGTGTAAAAACAGTTGTGTTACACTGTAAAAACTACAACAAGAGACCTGAACCCTCTGATGTCCCTGATGTTAGCTGGTAGTGTGAGAAGATGCTAAGGCTCGAAATGGAACAAATATGGAAAAGCACGGGAACAACAAACACACTTAAAACAGCATCATGAAGCAAAATGTTTAAGAACTGGTTGATAAATAAATTAGGTGTGTAATAAAGTTTATTCTTGCATTCCTCTGATTGAACCTGTTTTAATGTTTCTGTCCTTGTTAGTTACAGAGTAACCTGGTGTTTTGACATCACAACGCTATAATTTATGGGTAATTCCCTCAGCCGAAGTCTGTAGAAATGCAGACTTATGGAAAAAATAAAGACGTCTGCAAGGGACACTTTGCCATTTGACAGTGGGACAGCCCAAAGCTCGAGCAGACTTCCCCGAGTCCCTGAGCGTGGAGCGTTTGGCAATGAGCGACAGAATCATGTAGGCAGCGTGAAAACACCCCAGAAGATCTCTGAATCAAGCAGAAGCAACCGGTTAAATATAAAGAGGGAAGATGATCATCACCGTCCTTTAAAAACGGCAAAACAAAACAGCCCCACTGTCTGCTTAGTGAAAATACATGTTTCAATTAATCTATTACATCTTTTTCTCTTAATCCATAAAAAGACAGTTTATGTGGAAAATTAAAAACTCTGGAGATGCATCAACGTGACGTGAAGTCTAAAAAACTGAAAAGAGACAAACTGCAGGGCAGGGCCGCAACAACAGCAAGTTGTTTCAACAGAAGTCAATGAGGTATTCTCGGTAATTAATCATCATTGCTAAGAATAGATGCTGCAATATCCTTGCATAATTTTAAGGCAGCATCAACAACCACTATGACAGAGACGGAAAGCTACCTTCTGTTACCAAAACCATCTGCAGTCACATTTAAAGGAAATAATCACAGTATTTTAAGCCAAACTGCTCAGCACAACAACATTAAATGATCTGTGGTCTGAAGAGACAACTGAGCAGTTCCTCTTCAGGCCTTAAACCCCCCGAAAAGGAAATCAACGGATCCACCCGCCGACAGGAAACTCAGAAGTGTGAACTCACCTTTTAGATTCTTGGGGTGGTTCTGCTTGGTGCGCGGCATGTTTCCGCCCTCAGTTCACAGGTGCATCTTGGGGAAAATCTAACGTTGGACCTTGAAAAGAGTCGAGTCCTCCACAGTCTGGGAACATCTACAGAAAACACACACACACACAGAGTCAGAAGCAGCTAAACATGAACTCCCACAGATCAATAAGGCCTTCACTATGCTGGCCTTGCAGTGTGTAGAGTCCTCTGCTCTCACTTGGCAGCTGTCTGCGAGTCCAGGACAGAGTCGCTGATTGAGTTTATTTCTCAAACAGGTGCTCCGAACAAGGCCGGACTTCTCATCCCGGGCCTCTCCTCTCGGAGCTGCTGTGTAATAATGTGCAGTGCGGCTCGGGCGGCTGACAGAGGGAGGAGGTGTGAATATGCCCCCCCCCCCACTCATATCGATATAACCTCTGCAGCAGCTGCTATCTGCCACTCTGATCACAAACAACAGACAGAGAGGTGGAGGATCGGGCTGCTGTTTGTGGGGGAAACGTCTGATTGACATGTCAGCGGCTGATACGGGGCGCCCGCTCTTCACTTTGACGAATGTCAGCGCGGATGACGAATGATGCAAACAATAAGGTCCTGTGTGTGCCGGTGATGAACGCTCGGGGCAGCTGGGCGGCCACACAGAGGTTACTATCTGAGAAATCTCCCTGCTGAAGTTGGATCACTGCAGAAAGTCAAAAGACACCTTTCACAGGGGGACTGTTTCCACTCTGACGCCCTTTGACTAAATGAAAATTCAGAAGCTTAATATAGGCTTTATGCAAATATTATGAGGCGAAAAGGTGGAAGTTAGAGATGTCAAACAAACAGCTGCAGAGGCTTCTGTCATGTGCATCAACGGCCGCATAAGGACTCACATCTGCACAGACAGAAAATCACAAAATGGTAAATAAACATCTAATTTAGTGATATTTTTTAAGCTTTCTTGCCCTTGCATCATCTCCAACATGCCCCAATAACACATCTACCTCCTGCAGGAGCAATGCACGTTGCAGAGAGCAGCAGTGCTCCAGGAATCAGCCTTTGTTTCCCCTCCTCACCGATATTACATAACACTTACTACAACTGGATGATGATTTTGCTCCATACAGTGGGTACATGTGGCGCTAGAGCAATGACATCATCTCACGGTGGGTTTTCGGTATAGAGTCGCATGTGTGCACGGCGGCTGCAGCAGCAGCAGGTCGCATAAAAACACATGCAGGTCGGGTTGGAGTCACGAGACAGAAACATGAAGAGAGTCTCACCTGAGATGCACAATTTCAGTTCAGGATCGACGGCGCGAGTGATGAGGCGGAGGAGAGAGACGTGCACATTTTCTCTGGCGTGTCTGTCAGTCCGTCTGCCAGCCTGTCTGCTTGTCTATGTGTGCGCGCGCGCGTGTGTGTGTGTGTGCACGGATATTTGAGGAAACACCCTGATACTGACACAAGTGGAGGAAAAAAAACATACCGGTGATTCAAGATAAAGCAGCGTTGCAGCGCTATGTCCTCACACTGTGCACTTGCAGGTGACTAATGATGATTTCCGTTCACACCTGAGGATCAACCGGAGGCATTATGTAAAAAAANNNNAAAAAAAGCGGCGGCAATGCACGCACAGTCACGCATTGACGGTGTCTGAGTATAAGTAATAAGATTAAATAAGAAAGAGCTGCACAGATTATTTTTTTTGCAAGGAGAGAGATGAGCGCTGGTTCATCGGGTGCAATCATGACAAACACAGCAGGAGGACAGAAATAATTGGGATTTAACTGCATGCAATGAAGTCAGCAAAAACAATGCGTGGGAATAGCGTATTTTGTGCCTGTTGCAACACGTGAACGCCCTGTAAGTGAGGGAGGAGCCAGGGAAAACCCCTCACTGTCTCTGCAACAGCGCTCGAATGGGACACTTCCCCCTTTTCCAACAAAACCCCGCAGCTGCCAAAAAATAAAAACAACCCTCAGCCGCCACACATGCACATTTACTTATCACAACATTAGTGAACACATGAACACTGACGGAAATAGCGTGTGGCTTACCTAGTGTGCAAAAAAGGAGCAACAAAGAGCGAGCGCTGCGTAGAGAAGCACCGGGGAGCTCAAGTTGCCTCCTCAGAGAGAGAGAGAGGTTTGCTGCAGAAGTCCAAAACAACACTGCGCCAAAAAACCCGCACCTGGACCCGCTCAGACTCAACAGACCCCCTTCAAAGTTCACAGCAGGCTAAAACCGGACACCGATAAAAGCATGTCCGACTCTCTCAGGCTGCAGCTACCGACAGCGACCTATATCACACTGACAGAAGCCCCGCTCCGGCAGCGGCTCCGGCGCCCCAAAAACACACAGAAAAACAAATCAAGCGCACTCAAAGTGGATTTATTAATACTCACAGGTGCAGGTAGTAACACACCTTTTAGTGTAAAGGAGAAGGAGGGGGGGTACAGCTCTGTATTTTCTCCCTTCACCTTCTCTCTCACTTTCTATTGCAGGAAACAGACAGGCCCACTGACGTCAACGGGGGTCCCGTCTCCGCCTCCCAGCCACGGGGTGTCCTCTCCGGGCAGCAGGGGGCTCCCGACGGACGCACCACTACCGCGAAACCGACAACACCGGAGCTAAAAATTCACCCGTGTGTTGCTCCGTATCCACCTCCTCCTCCTCCTCCTCTCGCGGCAGCACTGAATTAATCTTTTCTAGTCGCTTCTCGAGGAGTCCAAGACTGTGTCGTTTGTCGTGAGCCCCCCTGGCGGACCCCCACCCACCCTCTCCTCTGCACATACTTTAGGACTGACGGTTTTCCCGGAGGTTCCTTGTTGTCAGGTCACGTTGTGCCCCTCCGCCACTACCGACCGGGCTTTCCCATGCACAAACCCGCAGCAGGCTCATAACACTGGGGTCTTTCTGCGCCAGGACCGGTGCCCGTGGGGGTGGATACCAAAATGGATAAACTGGATAAACTGTGGCCTGCATTGGTGTTAAACAGCCACTGATATCTGTAATCCAATACTACTCCAACAGAAATGTTATTTTATTTATATAAAATAAATTATTTTAATAAATAATCTTGTCATTTACACAGGCTGGATAATAACGATACTCTGGTGGATTTGACAGGTCGATTTAAAATCCAAGTACTTTTAATTAATTTTATATTATTTCCCAAGAGGAATTTATAACTCAAAGCCTCAGTACAGTAAGAGTAAAGGAGTTTTTGTACATTGCACAGATAGTATTTTTAGTTTATTTATTCGTTTTAAGAATATATAGCTGATATATTGTTCTCTTATGACATAAAAAAAAAATCCATAAAAATAAAAGTATCAAAAAACCTAGATCTTAGTTTAAAAAAGTGTATATTGCATTATATTTTGTATTTAAGGTTGCATTAAAGTGTGGTATTAATACGCTTCTTTTAAATATCCAAATGTAGTAGAAGTATTATTGTGCTAAAAACATTTTTTTCCTTCCTTTGGTTACCCAGATTCTGAATTTATTTACATAGAGCCAATCAGAACACTTAATTTTCAATGTCATTAGCATATTAAAGTAACCGACACGTGTCTACCTGTATGAAGGAAGGTCAACTGATGGTCAATAAACCAGTTTTAAACACAAACACAGATCAGCAGTGAACTGAAATAAACATTTCAAACTAGTCTTCATCAAACAAGTACAAAACATGTTTTTCCACCTAACTTGTTGAACAAGCCAACAAACAAATATCCATGAAGTGCACCAGCAGTTGTTTTTAGGCTGGATAGCAACGAGCTAAGTTATAAATGAAAAAACATTTTTTTCTGCTTGTTTCTCTGATAACTTAAGATCCAGACATCCAATGACTAAAAATCTGGTTTAAACGCATTGTTAAAATTGACCAAGCTCTAAAAAGTGTATCGTAAAAATAGTTTGAAAATTAAATTTGTGACAACTTCTGGCAGAAAACAACAACGCTAACACACGCACAAAGGGGATATAACAACACTGACAGGTGGGCAAATAAAAAAAAAACATTATTTTGATTAAAATTACAAATGTCACCGGGTTTGAAAATTGTTGGGAACATTTGGCATAATGCAAGAACATAACTCAACAAAATATACAACATAAATCTAGTCATTATTATGGGCAAATGTGCATTCACCAGAAATTAAAATAACTTTTTTAACAGCACAAATGGATATAATTTGTAAAAGTTGCAAGATATTGAATAACAAATTCTATTTCTCAGTTACGCTAAGGCTAAAATCAGTAATATTTGTAGAAAATACCAATCATTTTGCATCATGATCAGTTAAGAGCGACACAGAACTAATAAATCTTTAGGCCTATTTGTGTGACTGAGTCCACACAAAGAGTCAGATGACCTTTATGAAGTGACACTGACTGTTACTCTTGTGTTTCCCCGGCGATAACTCACATTTTCCACAGCAGCTTTATCTTAGCGAGGCACTTCGGCTGCTGTTTAAAGCTACTGAAGAGAAACATGTATGCATGGACGGAAAGTTTACATCAGTTTCACCTTTCATCCAACAAACATGTGAAAATACCACGAAACCCAAAATGCAACATGTTCTCAGCCCACACAGCCACAGAAAGGCTTTAAAACAAGACAGTTTGCTTCCAAGCAGCTGGGTTGATTATAATTGTATCTGATTATATTTGATGGTTTCTTTTAAATTGCTGATACCTTCACGCCGCCTGCAGCAGGAGAAACCGGTTGCCAGGGTGAACTGCTGTGTCTAAAGTGTCAAGAAGACACCGTGTTGTTATTTTTATCCTCTAGTAGTCCTCCAACTACGACCACTGTGAGCGTGAGTTGTTCCAGCTATGACACATCATCGACACTAAAAAGGTCAGGCTATTTTCTGCCTCATACTCAGAAATAGCTCTCAAATAAACGCGTAAATAAATCGAAAGTTTTCACCGAGCAACCGTGCAGAGAAATGTGTTAGCAGAGCAGCAGGAGAAGAAAACGGGCAGGTTATTTACATTCAAATAGGCTCATTTGTGTTGAGTTTTATGTTTTCGAATGACTCAGATTAATGAGCTAAAGTGCAGTTTGAACATCAGAAATCTATTTTTCATATCAAGCTGCAGTTGCTGCAAAAACTGTCTCTAAGAAACACGCCGTCACCCGGAGAAACTTTGCTGCAGTGAGGCAAATCTACCCATTAATAAGTGATTGTGTGACAGCCGCCCACCTTCTTATCACAGGCTTCCTGCAGTCTGCAGAGTGGGACTCCTGGCTCAGCCGAGCTTTATGACTCACCTGTTTCAACTGCAACTACTTAAAATGGCACATTTGAATAGTGGAACTTTTTTTTTTTTAGTGTAGGAAACGGGTCTTTTTTTCACATTGATGCAGCTTTTCTGTCCGTTTGGAGGTTTATTTTGTATGATTGAATGAGGAAAGTTCATGACTTCATGCATGTTAAAGTGTTTTCTTCCAAAGCTTCCCAACAATTAAAAACAAAAAAGTTAAATTAACAAGAGATTCTCATTTTTTTTCTGAGAATGAGACGCTGCTCTTTTTATTTGTGCATTCACTGCTGTCTGTACGCCCACATAAATATTGAGATGTTTTTGTTTTTTCAGTGCAGGATGAAAAAGCCAAGGAGGGGGAGGGAGTGTGTGTGTGTGTGTGAGAGAGTGTGTGTGTGTGAAGTAAAAACCCTTTTACATAACCACATTTCTCCTGAGCAGACAGCTTGTTTGGTTTGAGGTAATGCAATGCCAAGAGGAGAACAATTGTTTATTAATTGAACCCTCAGCTGCCACTCTGTTCGCCAAAATCAATCCGTGAACCGATCAAATCGGAGTTTTTCACGCTCGGAGTTGGACTGGATCCATTTAATGTTTTGAAGATTCAGCAGAAACGCTCGTTTTACTCTGGATCTGTTGGTAGATTTGGAGTGATGAAGTCTGTGAGGGGAGGCGGAGCTGCTGCTCTTCTATCCTAATAATTTACCTCTCAGACAGATTATCAGTCCATTCTCTGCAGTTTGAAACGCTACCAGTGTCAGATTTTGGAACAGAAACAGGCCTCACGTTGATCGCCAACAACGATTTTGTCAGCTGCTTTTGCTGATTTTATCACTTGCAGCTCAACTTTTTAAAGCTTCCAGCTGAATCATTTTATATAAAAAAACGTAAAAAGGGTTAAAGCATGCACCTGAATGCTACATACATGCTCTAAAAGTCTGCCCATGCAAAATGACAACGTACTAGAGTTTTAAAATACAAACATTATGCATAAATCTAACCTCTGTCTTGCTTATTGTATTTTGCACTGAAATCATACAAAGGTTATGCATCGGACAGTCTTGTATAGTATTTAGCATGCATACTAGAAAACAAAACAATAATAAATATAATCAGGAATAAGGATTCAAATCAAGAAAATGTTTTGTTTTCTAACCCTTGGATGGTTTCGATGCAAAAATACAAATGTATACCTGAATATAGCCTGTCATGGGACAAGCAAGACAGGTTAAATCTATGCTTTAATGTTTGTATTTTCAAACTGTTTGCTTTACTTTCACAAGAAAAAATATTTGACTGTGACAAATAACTAATGAGTTCTGAAAAATGTTACTCTAAAGCAAGTTTGCCTGGAGTTTTTGAAGTGTAAAGACAGAGTAACGTAGCTGTCTTGGCTTAGACGGGTTGGATGTGGAAATCCTGAACAGGTATCTAATAAAAACGTGCACCTCCGCATTATAATATAGCTGGTGAATTACATGCCCAATGCCACTGGAAAAACTGGTAACAAGCCAGTTAGGCCAGCATATTATTAATGTTTGCAGCTTAGAGTGGATAAACATACAGTTTGCTGGGATTAGCCTGCTGCCCCCACAGCCCGGCCCTGGATGGATGAACGTCTCTGCAAAGTTTTCTGTCCATACAGTCTGACATCTGTTGCATAACGAGGGATCCCTGCTCTGTTATACGTCTTGAGGTTTCCTGTCTTTCACCCACTAAAATGTTAAATATTTTTACAAGTTTCTCCCCATCCAAATGGAGGCACTCATGAGAAGTCATTTTGTATTATTGTGCTGTATTGTAATAAAATATCTTTGGATTGGTGAGTAAAATGTACTAGACTATTACAGTTAATAAAGCGAATAGAAGCCGATCTGTTTGAATCCCCTGACGTTCCCAAATTCAACTGTGTCCGTTTGTCGGTGAAGCCGTATAATCACTGTTGTATCAAAGAAGGGGACTTCCTCAACTGCCCCCACAGCAGTGTTGGTGAATGGCAGCGGGGGCTATTAATATCCTGGAGTGGTTACAGAAAATAAGCACAGCTGCCCAGCAGTACTGTCCTCCTGAACAATAGCCTCCTATGTGAGGGGAAGGCTCTGTCGCTCTCTAACTGATGTTCATGGGGGTTCTTGCTCTGTTTGTCCATCTTTGTTCCCCTTCGTATCAAAAATAGATATTTATTGGACGCGACCTTCCAAAGAAAGGCAGTATTCATTAGGGAATGCCTGAGTGTCCTATTTCTCTTGGCACACAGTGAAGCGTTTGGATAAAGATTGATGTTGGTGAAATATTTATAGGGTGGCGTCCTTTCATCCTTTTCCCCCCCTTTCCTCCGTACACTTCCTATTGCTAGGTTTGCACAGACCGGGCCTTAAACACCCAATGTAAATACTGTACAAAGCTTCTGACACCCAAGCTGTCCTGTGGAGATAAGCTGCACCTTCTACACGTATCACACCGGACAGCTTTCCCCTTTAAACGCCGTTACAGAATCCAGAGAAGCGTGCAAACAGCCGCTCGCCTCCATAACAAACTATATATATCAGGATTTTTCAATTAGAGCCACCATGCATGGCAGTAAAAGGTAAATGATGAGGCTATAACGCCCGCTGCTCTCAGTGTAATTTGTATCCATAAATGCTGCGATGTATCTGCTGTGCATTGGTTCGAGCAAAAAAAAAAAAA
>CAFUXE010000902.1:63746-84906 GCA_903364295.1 Serranus cabrilla
CACACACACACACACGCCCCGCTCAGCCAACAGGACATTCAGCGACCACATGTCTTGACTTGGTTGATTTATCGCCGGCTGATATTAACGAGATGGGCTCTCTCTGGTGTCCGGGAATGTTTTTCCTGAGAGATATTTTACAGTCGCCAGGAGGGGAAACATCTCCGCTATGATGATCCACTCTGGTGTTGTTTGATAAACAAATTAAACATTCACCACATTTTATTACCTGCACTCAAACAATCCTGTTATTTATGGCTGTGCATCAAAGAGCATAAAATCCTCTCACCCAGGTTTCACAGTACAATGTACATGTTGTCGGCGGCTGAATGGCAACAGTGTGAGTCAGTTTTCATTACTTTGTGTGAGCAATCAGCTCCACTAGTTGAATTCAAGGTCAGGGAGGCTCTCCTGCCTTCCTGAGCCGCACAATAACAACCCCAGGCATCCCCGCACAAGAGCTGTCTCTTTGTGTTGAAGGGTACAGCGCTGAGTACTCTCTCAGCGCTCCACGCCGTCTCAGAGCTCCATTCACACGCCATCTGACAGTCCATCGAACCGGCTTCTGGTCCGGGAGGCAGAAATAGAAGCTCAGGGCCTTCCCCCCGCGGCTGCATCTGTCAGCAAACTGATCAATTAAAAAGCCATTTTGGTGTCCCGCTGGACAGTTTTTTACCGTCTCCAGTTTCAAAGAAAGCAGTCCAGAAAGAATAAAGAGGACGTCTGTAATGCTTCTTTACATCTTTAAGATAACGGCGTGCCGCTCACATTATTACCTCAATCTGACCCTGGACACATACTGCTGAAATAATGTGATCTGAGCAATCAAATCTCAACACAATCCTCAGTGAATCTTGGGTGCATTCACACCACAAACTGCATAAAGAGTGTAAAGAAGATGGATCTCCAGCAGTAAAGTTAAATATCCTGGTGTTGGTGACGTCATTAAGAGCCAGAGTCTGCACAGCTCTAAGAGCGAGATCCACAGTATCAGATTCCTACTAAAGCAAGTCAATCACAGCTGTCAATCATGACGTTACAGCCCTGATTTATAGAATCACATAACTTATTAAAACCAAACTTATCAGACAAACAAACTCTTAAACACCAGCGTGACGAGAACTCCCTAAAATGACTGAAACCAACTTATTCAACCTCTGCTTTGAGTTTTTAGTTTGGCCAAAGATACTGGATATAAGGAAGAAGGTACATAAGCAATTAAATCGTACTCATCCTAAATGGACTACTGAATGGGCGTGTCCGCCTCTCCCGCTACTCGTTTGGAAGTATTGCGAATATCAAGAAGTAATAAGTAAATAGTTTTGACGCAGTCTTACGAGACTTTGGGTGATGCTCACACTCTTTATGTTGCCAGATCTCGCCAAAGACAGAGACAGATCGCAAATAAAGTTAATTTTCTCCTGATTTACCGTCACAAAAATGCTATTTTTGTGTCAGGATGTTCAAATGACGTGGCTTGAGAAAAATGGGTCGACTAACTGGTAACTCCGGGACAAAAGACTCATCATTATCACTTTCATTTAAAAACCACTGATGTCAGGCGTTATAAAAGACAGTTTAAAAAGTAAATAAATGGATTTAAATGCTGGAAGTGAAGCAGTTATGAGGATGAGGTGACTACTGGAAGTGATATTGTTACGTAAAAGCATGATGCACAAAATGTGAAGCACTGAATTACAGTGATTAAATCACATAAATATGGGTCATATTCTCGCTGCCTGTACAGGGTAGAACCGTCTCTGTGGTCAAGATGTTTCAGCCTTCAGACTCACGTTAACACGAGGTCAGCGGAGGGCGACAGACTATATAACTGGTTCCAGTGGTGTTTCCAATCAGCAATGTTCGACTGATATATTCTCAGAAAATTAAATCCGGGGTGGAAAAGGCATGTGTGTATAATCTGTTCACATGTGCGTCGCATGTTTCCGAGAGCGTTTTCACATGTATACAAGTTAAAGAAATGAAGCCATGAACTCGTCTTCTGGCATGTACGGATCGTAAAAACAACCGTCCCAAAGCAGATCCAAAGATGATGTCTATCAATAAATAAATAAATAAATAGCAGAAGACAGTGAGTATGTGTGAGCAGACGTGATTGCCGCCCTGAGAGGGAGACGGTATTCCCATGTCGTCCATCATGGCTGAGCAGAGCTGTGCAGTGAATACATGATGGCCAGTCAGCTGCTTTTGTTTCACCTCTAGACATCCCCGAGGCAGCACAGTACGTGATCATGTGTATTGTTGTGTATGTCTGGGAAAAAAAGCTGACATTTAGACCTGGTTCATATGGAGATTTTGTTTGTGTAAATCTTCTTGGTTAGAGCTGGAATCCACTCAAGCTAAAGCCACTTTTAAGGCCCGACTCTGAGCATCGTACAGTATGTGGATTTGATGTTTAATCAGTGGAGCAGAAGTGGAAAGATTTTACGCCCGACACTAATCCCTGGTGAAAAAAATATCACTTTGCCAGCTCTAAACGCGGCACTTCTTCTTGGAAAAGTATCGCTGAGGTAAACCCCTGTTTCTGTGTCCTGATCAGCCTCCATCCAGCTCTCAATGCCCTGCAACACGAGCCCTTAGGAAAAATAAATTCCCCCTTTTTTCACGGCTCCCATGTGACCCATATGTTGTCCAGAGGAAAAAGAAAAAAATTAAATGTTATTAAAGCCACTCTTTAAAGCACGGCCAACATCCTTGCCCTGCACTGAGTCACTGGCACAGACTCGGTGCCAGTGGATTTTACTACAGTCCAGCTGAGTTTCCATTCAGCTGCAGACACAAACCTGCAGCGCCGGGTTCGACACCGAGCCGGAGCTGTGACGACATCTCCCCGGCATCGCTGCTCAGGAGGATGTGGGCTGAGTGAGGCCAGACACTAAAAAACCCTGGATCCTGAAGGAGAAGGAGTGTTTTTCGGGGAGAAGCCTGGTGTTGTGTCAACATTTCCAGTGACGTTACCACAGAGGGAAAAATCCCGGCTGTTGGGAAGGCCAGGCTGTGCTAATAAGGGAAAATGCTTTGAGTGTCTGCTTATATGACAGTAAATGCACCTATTATGAACGGAGAACTTCAATAATTCCATTCCAGGGTGGAGCAGAGAGAAATATCAAAAACAGAGTTGCTGTACTTTGTATTACTGTTGCTAAAAATATGTATAGCATCACTTAAAGGCCAAGCCATAGCTACCATTGAGGATTTAGGAAGTTTTGACTCCATGGACAGAGTTGTGTTAGGAAAGGTTTAAATTAGAGTTGACTGAATCAGGTTGCACCATTAAAAATGTTCCTGCTAATAGTAAAACTGTTGGTTGTTTTAGGGGGAAAGCAAATGTTGATTTGACTGCAGTTTTGTGTCACTTTAGGTATGACTGTTTTATTTATGCATAAATGGAGAAACACATGTTTTGGAGTTAGTTATACAGTTTGGAATGAGTGGCAAACGTATATTTATGCTAACGGATGCTATTCAGCTTTTTTTTTGTCAACATCACACATAAAATGACCCTTGTTGTGTTTAAAGGCTGCTTTTGATACCTGTTAGACTCAAAGATATTCAGTTTTGACTAAAAACATTGTATATAATTAGAAAGAAAATCACATAAGGAACTATGATGTGAACATGTCTTGGCTGTGAGTCATAACCTTTCTAAAGGTGGGCTGGCTTAATGTTGCCCTGAGTCATGAGCTACTTTTTCTTAAAAGAAGATTGCAAATTACTTCTGGGAATACTGAAGTGAGAGTGAAAAATGTTATTTAACACGGTCATGTTGCCAACTTCTGCTTATAAAAAGAGCATGAGAAAATACAGATGCAAATCATAAAACGCTGCTGTTTCTCATCTCTAGCTTTATATCCATATGCAGACATTTTAAAAACCTAATTATTTGCTTTTGTTTGGTTTCAAATTTAATATTTCACACACTTTTGACACATTCCATCTTTTAAAGTAAAGTCCTCATGGTTTGTTTCCACTTGCTTGCACTCTGGATGCCTGGAAAACATTTACGGGAAGAAGAGGGGGAAAAAAACAGAGGGGAAAGAATCATGTCAGCTGTATTGTTTCTATTTTAGGTCCTTCGCTGGAAAAGAAAAGAGGGCAGGAAACAAAGAAACACACTGGGTTTGCTTGGAAAAATGCTGCATTAGCCGGAGAGCGGAGGAGGAGCCGGAGGCAGCTCCCCTGGTACTTCATACATCAGCTGATTTATGGGTTACACAGCGTGCTTAATAACCCTCCACTGTCCCTGCGAGCGCCGGCCCTGGGGAGCGTCAAAGTAGTCCAGCGCCTGGAGCCGAGAGCAAAGAGACCCGGAGGTCAGTGTGCTCGGGGAACCTCCAGTATCCAATTTATTGATTTAATAATTGTTCTCTGAGTGCTGGAAGATCGATGTTTCATGAGATCCTACTTTGTGTGATGCCTTTCACCTCAGACCCACACTGATGGACGTTGGAGGTTTGTGTTGCATTGAAATTCTGGTTTTGCAGGTTTGGCCGTCTGCCCTATTGGTTATGATTAAATTGTCAAAATTGCCAAATCAACAGCTAAGATCTGGATACATTGTGACATTGCTAAAAATAAATAAATAAATGTCCAATGGGGCAAGAAACGTCTGCACTCAGATGATCATACAGGTTGTAAACAAGTCAAACCCAAACCACTTTAATTAGACATTAAAAATAATGTAATTAAGGTAAGTACTGCAGGTCAGAGAGAAACCATGGAGGTCTGAAACAATTATGGATATTTACGACAAACTATGCATATTAATTTTGGTATTTATTTTCTTTTCCAAATAGGTTTGCAACAAGGAATACACACATTTGCCTTCTTTCCAAGGTAAATAAAAAGGATACCAGTTTAGTTTAGCACAAAAGCTGGAAACAAGAAAGCGGATGGAAGTGAAGCTAATGTGGAAGTGCCTTTGACCTGCATTTCTTCAAACGGCCAGTAGGGGGCGACTCCACTGGTTGCAAAATGAAGTCTCTTTGTATGTAAGTCAATAGAAATATGACCCTACTTCTCACTTGATTAATTACCTCATTAAAGGATAAAAATATCGCCACAACGGTTTGGAGATCAACACGTCATCATGTGGTTGTAAAAAGGGTTAACAGGGTTTCCCCGACCGTTACATTAGGGGGGCGTCCTAATTTGATTTAACTACTTTCTATATAACGCCACATCATAACAGAAGTCATTACCTTGTCTTTTAATCGAACAAACAAACAGCCTTAAGTTATTTATCTTATTTACACGATGGCATGTCCCTTCTGTCTCTCCAAGGCTGTAAAGCTGGGGAAACACCGGTTAAAATCTATCTCTGAGGAATTATAAAAGATCATTTAGTAGTTAAATGAAAGCATGTTTTTGCTGTGAGGCAGTTACGACTATGACCTAACTGCCAGAAGTGACGCAGTTACGTGAAAACGGGACAAAAATATGAATTTATTGCTTTAAGAGGGAAAAAGGGCTCTTGTTGGTGTTTGTTGAGAGCAGAAGCTGCAGACAACATACAGACTGACTGACTTCGAGTGATTTAAATGCTAGGACTGAATGTTCTAGTGTTGCTTATTAATAGCTTGTTGTTTTGGTTGGTTTTAATTGACTGGTTGAACTGGTTTGTTGTGGTTTCGTCCTTTACTGTCGTCTGACATTACAGAGGAGGAATTGAAAGTATCTTGGTTACATGTTGTTATGAAATACAGTGTTTCCCCAAACAGATCCGTGCGTGTGAAAGTAGGTGACTTTGTGCTGCCAGGGTCACTTTTAGTGCTTCCCCTAAATACTGTGGATACCAAAGTAAATAAGCTAATTATGTTGTTAAATCATTTCTGTCTTCTCATCAAGCTTAAATATTGGTATCATTTTATCTCAAAGTGTCAGAAGAGTTTCTTTAAACGATCAAATTTAAATATTTTTCCAAGGCTTTCATAACTTCCTTATGGTCAAATAAAATGGGATTTTAAGTAGTTGAAGTATATTGGCTGTAATCGAAATCAAATGCAGGCTTTCCTCAGAGCTGCTCTCACATGTGTACCCTTGAACAACAGCTGGCAGCAGATCTGGCTTTCATTTTCTTTTTCTCTCAGATGGACAGAAGTCTAAAAATATTTGACTTCTTGTCGTAAAACACGTCTTTTCACTGGAAATCTAAATTGATTCAGGATGATGAAGAATACAGTGTGGCTCATGTTTAGTTTGAGGCTTTCAGTTTACTGTTAAAGAGGCGACTGCAGAGGAGAATCACACAGTTGTTGCTGTGTTTAAAGCTCTCTTACGCCCCCTGTGGACAAAAAGGAAACACTCAAAGGCAGCACTTCCCACTGAAAGGCCTCTGCACCTGAATTAATAATAATAATAACAGACTATCTGAGCCCAAACACTGTTGTTGTGATATTTTTAACAGGATTATTCTCAGTATTTTACCTAAAACATTTGACTTCAATTGCTTTTTGTGTTTTTACTCCATTTGCTCAAGTTGTGTAACATTAAACCTTTAATTCTAAGATACCTGTGCATTACTTCAGTATTATTTCTCATGTTATGCTACACTTATTATTCCAGAGGTAAATATTGTATTCTGCACCACATTTATCTGACAGCTGTAATTACAAGTCACTTTGCAGAATAGTGTTTTAAAAGTGATCCTATAAAATGCAGTGCATTGTTACAGAGTGAATTAGCACACTTGACAGTTTGTAAAATGAGTAATATTAGCTCTTTGTTGTTGGAAATGTGTCTTTTTTTAACTGTGGACCTGCTGTCTGTGAATTAAAGCAGCTATAATTTTCATATTAACAGTGTTCAAATGACTTGTCTTTGAGAAGAATTATCATCAAACATAAACTGTATAAAATAAGTAAATCTGCATTCTCTGTAATGGCCAGCAGGGGGGCAGATTGTATAGAAGTATATGAGAAAATTACCTTACTTCTCTATTGATTAATTTCCCCAGCAAGCATTTCAATTAATGAGTTTATGGCCTCACCGTTAGTATCAAGTCTTCTGCAACAAAACATGATGTTCATTTTGTAAATGATGGTCCCATTTAGAGTAAAACAGGTCATAAAGGAAGGTACAAGGCTACCTTATATTTGCTACAACAGTGAGGTTTGGTTAACCTCTAATTACGGATGCTAACTTTGCATAGTGTAACCAGGAGCCAGGTGCTGTCAGGTTGCCTGTAGAGGTTTTCGAAGCTCTCTTCTGGCTCAAACAAACACAAGATGGACAAAGTCAAACTAAAAGCTAGTAGACCACAAACCAATGGGTGACCAATAGTGGCTACATATCAAAATATCATAATATATCAAACTCTGTAATTTCCTTCAATTCAGAGAATTTTATGCAAGAAACACTACTTCGCACAAATGGAAATGTTTTCCTGTAACAACCGTATGTGTAAATATCCAATTTAAAGGGCAGAACAACAGAATAGGTAAAATGCCAATGACTCCAAACCAACATATATGAATGTTATATTTACCAATGTGAATTTCATTAAAATAACTCAACACTGAATGTTGGTTTCACACAGGATACAAACATCTCCTGGGTGAAAGTCCTGTGCTTGGTATGTTTGATCAATCTATCCAACTCAAACTCCCTATACGGACTTTATTGCTCTTTATAATATGTCACATTATAGAAATATGGGTCGGAATAAGCTGCTTGCACGAACGACCTATTTAGCCAATTTTTTGGGAAACAATGGTCTGGTTTCACAGCTGAGGTTGAATAAATCTGATATTTCAGGTTTAAATTGAACACAAATTGAATATAGGATGGTATATTTGAAGTGAAGTAACACTCTCCTCCTCCAACTCCTGGGAGATTTTTCAGTCCATCTCAGTGTCTCCACTTCTGCTCCACCACTGTGACAATCTGATCTCTCTCTTCACTTTCTGTCATATTTGATAACTGCGCCGTGCCGCAGCCTCTGGGCCGTCTGTCACTTTGCACTCGCCACTGCAACTCACGGATCCAACACTCGAGTCTTGGTTTCTCCGCATCGTCCACGCAGAATCGTGCATCGAATTCAACCCAAAAACACTGGCGATGTGTTCGGGGGCTCACTTGGGTGTACGAGCTACCCCTCAGTTGAGTCCCACATTGATGAATTATACATGCCTCGCATCACACCTCCCACGCTCCAGCTTATGTAATGTCAGCCACGCGTGGAGAAGCGTATGAGTATACGTGTGTCTATGTGGATGTATTTATATCCAGACTGGGATTGAGGGAACGGTGACTCATTCTCTTTGCTCTTTATTTTTACCCCACAATCTGCCCACCCACCCATCGCCTATTTCTAAGAAGAAGAAGAGAAAGCGTATTAGTTTAGACATTTCCCAACTGTACGCTGTTGTTATAATAACACTGCATCTTCTTCATCCGAAACCAAAGACAACCATGGTAAAAATAAATATAACAAGGTTAATTAGCCTCCTGGAGGATGGTGTTCTCCCATTTAAACAATGCCGCAGGGTGAAATAGTAAAAGGATCAATAGAGCTCTTTTCCAGGAACTTCCTCCGCAGTCTTTGTGCTCTCCAAAACATCAAAGTATTGATTATATAAGTCAATCTTCCAAGTACTGTGTTCTTCAATCACAGGCTTTGGAGTGTCAAAAGAATAAATCACAAAAACTAGCTAGCATAACAAATAAGACATAAAATTAAATTAAAATCAAACGGTTTGAAAAGTAGAAGCTTCTTGCCATCGCAGACTTTCTAATGTTTTGAACTAATTAGTTATTTGGTATTGTCACCTGCCATTGATCCAATTTGTCTGCTTTTTCTGAATTTAAACAGAATTTCCTCTGTAAAGGCATAAACTAAAGGCTTGACTGAATAAAGTATATTATAATGCATAAGATGTATCTACAACCATACAAGAAATCATTGTGATTAAATGGTTAATTAACCTTTGTGTCCTAAATCTTCCAAAAAAAAACTTTGACCATTTACGACAACTAGTTAAACTTCATCTACTGAGGAAAATTGGGGGTACGGTTGAAAGCTCCAGAGGAGAGGCCACTAAATAGCTCTAACAGAAAGATTGTTCTGTCAAAATCATGATTAGTTTCTGTCATTACTGTCACACAAACATAATCCTGAGTTCTACAGTTTCCATGTATATAATATCCAAAGAAAAACTGGCTGCTGTCACAAACTGGCTCGGTGAATGTAACACTCCCAAATTTCACATTTTTAACTTACAAATGAAATATTATCTCCCCCAATAGTGATTAGTCTAGTGTATAACTACAGGGGAATAGAGCAGCTCATCTTACCCACAGTACAAAAACACAGCACAGGCCACCATCTCTTCCCTAAACTGCCTCTGACAAGAACTGATCAGATTTGGTGCAGAGTCATTATTTTAAGAGACTGCAGTCAGCACAAATCCAGCATTATGTTTCATTACATAACACTACACCTGCCTGAAATGCTCTCATCCGGTGCTCGGCAACCTGCAGGCTCACTTCACACCTGCCAGCACATCACTGTCACATTCCTGCACAGAACAGCCGCGCTAATCAGCATTTACCTCCAAACCAACACTGGTGGAAAGGTCAGCGTCCCAGCCAGCAGACTGAGAGTAATGGCAGGATAAAAGTGCTCCTGTCCCTCCCCTCGCTGAGGGAGAGTCACAGGATGGCAGACGAAGCCCAAATCAGCAGCGACATCTCAGCAGTGGCTTGTTACCGCCCGCGACCCCGTGTGCTCAATCAAAATGTCAGGGCGCGGGCCCGGCAGGAAGGCTGAGGTCCGGCCAGGCAGCTCTGGAGGGGGCCTGATAGGAGTCCACCATTGTCCCCTCCATCTAGAAGAACCCCGTCCTCCCTGTCTGTGGCATTTTACCTTGACTGTCCACCACACAAAGGCGCGACAGAAGGGTGGCCAGGGGTGACACAGCCCATCTGGAACCTGATTGGTCACCTCTGGTGCCCCTGCTGCCAGATACAGACAGAGAGAGGCAGGTGACATGTTGGTATCATGGATGGATTACTGAAGGGTTCAGGCCCAAGGGCTTCAAAGAGTCCCAAAATGACCACAAAGACACACAAAACTACCACAAAGTGATACAAAACAAATTTGAAGAGATGCAAAAGAGATACAAAATTCAGAAACACAAAACTACCACAAAGATAAAACTACAAAAGCACTTGGAGAGCGCAGACTTCCACCAAGGCAATAGGGTCAGTTACGCAATACCAAACTGCACACTTGAAGGATTACATTGAAAAAGTGTATTTTGGGAGCACACTGGCATTGAAATATTTCATCCACTAGATGGCAGCAGTTAGTGAAGGCAATATGGTCACTGACAAAATAATATAAATTTGCAATATAAATTCCAGATGTTGTTCCTGATCACCGATCACCACCAAAATCTAATCACCTGTTCCTTGTCCCAATACACACGTTGTCTGAAAATTCAATCTAAATCCGTGCAGAACTTTTTTTGTTATTTTGCACACAGAGAAACAAACAAACAGACAAACGCCGTTGAAAACATGACCTCCTTGGTGGAGGTAATAACACCACAAAGAGACTCCAAACAACTTTGAAATGATACAAAAGAGACTCAAGATGCAAAATGATCACAAACAAACTACCAAAGATCCAAAAGAACAAAGACATGCAAAATGACACTACAGACTAAAAAAAACACAAAAAAATCGAGCACAAAGATTTCATATCTGATTGTCTTGCTCTTATATAGTTTTTTTTTCTAAGACCCAGGGCTGAATCCAGAGTCTCCACACATTTTTCACCTTTTCTACAAATGTGCCCTCCTTCTGTGCCCGAGTCGTGCCCCCCCGCCGTCACAACTTTGTGAACCCTCCCCGTGGTTACATAACTGTTCTGGTAGGATGTCGTTAGACGAGCGGTCCTGAAGCGCAGGGACGACAAACGTTTTTAAGGTGGGAATCCATTATTGATGAGGATGAAGCTTGTTTATAGCACAACTCATTTGGATCAAGAAACCACCAGACACTTTGCAGCTCCAACTGAACACGTTACATAACAGAGCACTGGAGTGGATGAGGGAGGAAATCCTTTAGTGTTGTGTGTCTGAAAAGCATCCGACATGCTCGCTGTGCAGCGCGATGCTATCTCAGCTGTGAGACGTGTTCTGTCTTATCATCACACTGTGTGAAACGTGTCGTCCTCAAACAGACAGCTCGCATCTGATAGAGTCTTATCGCAACGTCGAATCGCTTTTGTCCATCCGAGGAGGAGAGAAACTAAATGCTGTCAGAAGGGAACGAAAGGAAGAGCTGATTTGTATTCAAAGGATGGAAGATATTTCTGTTTTCCAAAAGGTTTTAGAGGCAGAGGGAGCAGGGTTGCTGGTTCAAATCCCAAGTATACATTTTATACTTCATACCCGGTTCCTCCTGGATGATGCAAGTCATTCTCCTCTGTCTAATGTTCTACTGCTGATTTATGAGCTCGTCTGCTTTTCTAATAAAACACATTGTAATGGCTTAACTTAATGGAAAACAATAAAGGCCTACAAGCCACTGAGGGGCTGCTGCGCCGGCATGCTTAATTGAGACGTCGCTTTTGCGTAACAAGGATGAATGAATAACTGTCGTTCAAACAAGTCCGTACAGCCACACTCAGATATGCACCTCTATCATTTCGCTACTTGATGGATAGAAAAAAGATGCAAAACACTCAAAACAACCACAAAAAGTTAAAAAACTATTTTGAAGAGAATCAAAGGAATCCAAAATGACCACTAAGTGATGCAAAACTACCACAGAAAGATGCAAACAGAAGTAAAACGACATCGAAGAGATGCAAAACAGACTCGAAATAACTACAGCTAAAAAGCTAAATGCCTTAGGAGATGCAAAACTGCCATAAAGAAATGCAAGCAAATTTTAGGCAATGCAGAACAGACTCAAAACAACCACAAATCAATGTAAAACAACTTTGAAAAGGAGCAAAAAAAGATCTGATGGAGCTACGACAAGAGCCACAAAATGACAAAATTAAGATATTCAAGAAACGCAAAACTACAACAAAGCTGAAAAACCACCACGAAGAGACACCAAACAACTATGAAAAGATACAAAAGACAACAGGTAAGAGATGCAAAATGACCATAAAGTGATGCAAGCAAATTTGGAGAAATGCGAACAGACTCAAAACAACCACAAAATTATGCAAAACAACTTTGAAGGGAAGCAAAAGAGGTACAAGACAACCACAAAGTGACGCGATACTACCACAGAGATACAAAATGACCACACAGAGACTCAAAACCACCAGAAAACTGCAAAGCCACCACAAAGCAACACTACCACCAAGAAGCAAAATGACTGAGAGATGCAAAACAACCACAAAGACACAAAAACTACCATAAAGGGACACAGAACGAAAACAACCACACAGAGAAGAAACTGATCACAAAAACATGTGAGATGACCTTGAGGAGGTCATTATCTGGGTGTCTTGCTCCTGTGTAGATTTAGTGTTTGGTCTGATAAGATACGCATCACAATGTGAACATAAAGTACATAGACAGGGAGGCTGGTTTTTTTGATTTATGCATTTGCATCATTCAAATCTGCTCCAAAATGTAATGTGAAATCCTATAATTTAACAAGAATATCAACTAATGTTTCATGTTCTCTCTTTGCTTTTATTTTTCCTCCAGGTTCCCTCATTTCCTTCCACAACACACACTGTGTGTCTGTGTGTGACTGACGGTAACCTGCAGCAGGACTGATAGACTCCTCGGTGCTCTGAGACCTGCACAGGATGAGTGTGTATGTCTGCAGGTAATAGATGGACAGATAATTAACTGTCAGTCAACTGGAACATCTACTTTAGATCCACCATACGCCTTGTGGTGGCTGTCAGAGGTGGAATAAGTACTCAGGTCTTTTAGTAGAAGTATCAATACGACAGTGTTTGATTTAATTCAAAACTGCAGAAATAATGTAGAAAGCCAGAAATAATTTACCTCCGAGTAATATACAAAAACCTTCTCAGACAGAGAACGGGGTCACAATTTAGGTTTAATTACATTTTAAACGATTAAAGTTTAATTTTAAAAACAGCAAATAAAGCAAATATCAACAATGAAATAAATTCAAGATTTACTAACAATAACTTTCAGAGGACGAGGAAGGGTTGGTAGCATGAATGTGAGGTGGTTGAAGTTATATTTTATCTGAAATAATATTAAAAAGCAGAACATAAAAAAACAGAAAATAATGTTTGGTATATTATATGTACCTTAAATTGTACCATACTAGAGTATTTTCTTCTCTGGATAAATATAGAAATAAAAACAGTAAACCCACAGAAACCAGTGCCCCTCCTGCAGACCAGTGTTTTTTTCCCATCATGCCTCTGGCTCCGAGCGGGCCATCATTCCTGCCGAGCCACAGGTGAATATAAAGGCTAATGCCTCAATTTACGGGGGATCATCACCGCTCGGCTCGGATATTGAGCGGCTAAATGAGTGATGGGCCGTGTGACTCAGTCGTCAGTCCCGGCGGCCCGGAGCATGAATCACCGCGGGGATCCCAGTGGGTGATACACACACACACACACACACACAGACACAGACACAGTCAGGGGGCTGATGCTGCCCCCTGCTGGACTTCATGGAGAATAACAACTGATGCCGCAGCTGACCAGGTGTGTTTGTTATTCCAGAAAACTTCTGCACAGTTCTGGTTGTTACTGACTGTTTATAATCTTTACAACTTTTATTCTACTTTCAAGCTGTTTGAGTTACAATCTGCAGCCTTGATAAGACTCAAAGTACAAAAGTATCAGCAGCAAAATGTACTTAAAGAATCAAAAGTAAAAGTACTCATTATGCAGAATGCACCCTCTCAGATTGTTTTATATATTACAGATATATAATTTGATTATTTGTATTAATGCAGTAATGTAAGAAGCTTTTTAATTTGGAAAGATTTTAACTACTTAATATACTGTTATAAGATTTAATAAAAAAAAACTCTAAATGAATAATGTTTTTTTATGTTAAATCTTGACCTGAAAAGTAACTAAAGCTGGCAGCTAAATGTAATGGAGAAGAAGTATAAAGTTACTGAAAATGGAAATACTCAAGTAAAGTACAAGTACCTCAAAATTTTACTTAAATACAGAAATTGAGTAAATGTACTTAGTTACATTCCACTGCAACGATATTAGTCAACCGACAGACAATACTTTTGCAAACTTTGATCATGGAATGATGATAATGAATAATAATAAAAGTATAGTAATGGTTATTTTTAAGCTAAAAAGACAAAAAATGTGCTAGTTTCATGTTTCTTAAATGTGAGAATTTTATGCTTTTCTTTGTTATACGTGATAAAACACTGAACAGCTTTGGATTTTTGGACTTTTAGTCAGATAAAAATTAATTTAAAGATGTCACCGTTGGCTCTAAAAACTTTACTAAGGGAATGTTTCACTTTTTTTGACAAAATAATGAATGGTTGAAGAATTTGTGCATTTAAAGGTCATTTTTCAAGGTTTATACGGCTCCATATTTAGGATCTACGAGGTTTCCTGGATTCTCGCTCATTCATCAAAGTTCACAGTCACTTCCTGTCTGGTGCTGGAGACAGAGCCGGAGAATCAGGGGTGTTTGCTGACGTTCGTCACGCTGTCCCTCGCATGCGACCACTGTTGGTCGAGACAATAGTCGCTCATCAGAAAGTAATCATCGCCGAGGGAGCCGCGCGCGGCGGGGGATCCCACATTGTTCTTATCGGGAACAATGGAGGCGAGGAAAAGGCTATTTTTCTTTCTACTCCTCCTCATCATCATCATCATTATAATCATAATTTAATATCTAAGAAAAAAACTTGACCCAGAGGCCGGAAGATAAGCTCTATTAATAGGGCGCCACAGGAAGGAGTTATTAAACCAGGAAGTAAGTTAGCATGTTAGCTCCCGGGGGTCTAACCTCTAAAACCCAATGAGGATTCTGAATGGGTTGAAATAAAGTTTGTTAGTAAATTGCACAGCTTGTGAATTTTGTAGTTTTTACGTGTGCTTCAAAAGGTGTTAGCAAGCGGCTAACAAGCGGACATAAACATCATCACATCAGACACAGATAGGAACTCTTACTTGTCCGCCTCACAGCCTTGTCTGCCTACAAAAATATGTAATTAAGTTTCCTCTCTATTGTGACCAGATTCCCTGTAATCGGATTACTTACAGTTACTTTAAGATTACTTTGTATCCACAGTCTGATTTAACCTGATGATATAGAGTTCATTTATTCATTTATTTACTTTTTAAAGATATTTTTTGGCCATTTTAAGGCTTTATTGATAATAAGAGATACAGAGTGAAAGGACTCCAAGTTCATTTATTTTAATTTATCATCTGTAACTAAAAGTCACCAGCAGTTTTTCTTCATAAACAAATTACGCATCACTTGAAATGTGCTTCATAATCACTTCCACTGACATTTCTGTGTCTTTAAGCGCTCTCAGTTATCGGTTATAGAATTGGCTGACAATGTAATACACTGTTTGTATAAAGTTTAATAACATATAATAATGTTAAATATTATTTAATAATAAAGTTTTATGCTCGAGGAAGTAGCTCTCTGGGTTCATTTGCTGAGTGATGAAAAATGGGTGCAAAATCCAAATAAAAAACGTCTTTTTTCATTCCAGCTCAAGAAATCACTACATCGGCCTCCATATCAGTTATAGATTCATTTTCCCTTCTAAAATATCTGTATCGACCTCAAAAATCATATATCATTCAGGCTCAACTGAAAACTGTGATTGGCATCTTTGAAATCACATCAACAAACCTAAATGGAGCGACATGAAAACTACAAAGAAATAAAGTAAATTAATAAACACCCCCAGCTCCACTCAGATGTCATTGTGAGACACTGCAGGACAATAAGTTCCATGTTTAGGATAATACAGGAGACACAGACAGAAGTCTCAGCTCCGGGCAGACGGCGGGCGCTGTTTGTTGTCTGTGCTTTATATACTGAACATTATGAGCAACTGGAGTCAAGTCAGCGAGCACAAAGGCAAGGTCAATAATGTGAAGTGATCCGCCGGGTCGGAGGACTTGGCCCAGTGTCAGCCATTGTTAAAGATTGCTCTTTTTTTTTTTTTGTAAAGAAAGAATGCGATCCCCTTGTTTGCACTCACGCTCAACTCTTTGAGTATTTCCTGTGGAGGAATCGATAAGACAATAGCAGCGAGCGGCTCGGCGCTGAGAAGACAGAAGCTCCTCAGTGTGTGATGAATGTTTGGAGATGCAGAGCGGCTGCAAATTATATAATTTACAAAAGCACCAAGGAAGCTTTTCAGGAAGTTTTCCCTCTGTGTGTAACGTAACATGATACCTTAAACTACTTGCACATAAATATCCTCAGGGACCTGATTTTACTGCCTGCATCTATATTTAAACTACAGGTATTTGGATTTTTTTTTATTATTATTATTGCACTCCCTGTTTGTTCCTTCAGAATCCGAATCAGTTTTGTTGCCAAGTAGGTTTCACAAACAAGGACTTTTCTGTGGTGTAAAGTACTGAAATGCAAATGAGATTTAGGCGAGTACTGCAAGTCAGAAACAGCAACATAACTCTAAAAAAATATAAATATAAATACCTTTTGCACTACTCACATTTATCTGACTCTCAGAGTGTCAGGGAGGTGAGTGGAGGCAGCAGGGGAAGGATGCAGATACAGCTGAATGAGATTTCAGTCTCAGGCTCCAGGCCCCAGACAGCTGGACTTCGAGGCAGAAAGCAACACTGACATTCTGGCCTGGAATAGGTGGAAAAATGTTGGTTACATAGCGCATATAGCGTGATGAGGGAACATGGAAACAGGTGAGCAGGTGAACAAGTCAGATGAGTGGAACAGGCAGAAGAGTCTGAGGACATCTGGTGGATGGATGGAGAATAACAGTGCAGAGAAGCAGAGGCACATACATCTCACTTTTACATACACAACAGTATATTAAGTAGGTAAAAATGATCCCTGCCTGGACAACAGTAAAATGCTGCTTACATAAATGCATCAACAATAATATTTAAATAATTTGTAATTTATATAACAAACTGAGTGGGTACTTTCGTACTTGTATTCAAATAATGTTTTGAATAAAGGACTTTTACTTGGAGTGGAGCAATTCTGCTATGTGGTATTAGTACTTCTACTGAAATAAAGAAACCGAGTACTTTTTCCACCTGTTTGGTCATTTATTTTGCTACTGAAAAGGAAACTGCGGAGCGTTTCAGAAGAAGCGCAGCCATTTTGGAGAATAACATTCGTACCTACGGAAGCCTTAAGTGGCTATCTCTGGTCTAATAATCCGTTAATCCTTCATTCGCTAAAGTGTTTATTTACATGTTGACAAATTCGCATAATACAGAAATAATAACAGATCGAATGGTGAATAAACTTAAACACACGGAGCTTTGCTAACCTTTGCTGACGCAGTTAGCTAGATCTCGGTATCGTTATATTTACACAGTTAACATAACATTAGCTGTTAGCTCGCTTATCTTTGTCAAGATGATATTGTAACTTTAGCTCGCATTTAACTTCTATTTGAATGTTTTCTACCCACCTGCTTCTACAGTAAACACAGGCCTCCAAAGCTTTAGCATTTTTTAGAGTGCTGAGGTGCTGACAGGTGAGGACCGCCGGTGAAGACGCTAACTGATCTTACAGGGTAGCTGGAGTCTCGCGATATTATACAAGATCACGCGGGAATTCTTTTTTCTATTGACACATATTACCTACATACAAAACCCTGCAGAGAACACATACACATAAATCTATTAAATTTTAATGAAAAAATTCAAGCTAAAAGATAATATAATATGATATTATATTATATACCAAGTAACAAGTTATTTAAAAAGACACCACATTCTAATAATATATATATATATATATATATGCATATTATATGAAAAACAACAAAAAAGGAGCAATGACTTCAAATAAAGGTGCAAACGGCAGGTAAGTGTTGTGACAGACATGTTTTTATCCAATCACCCACCAGCAGTAGTAGAATAAGTATTCAGGTTCTTTACTAAAATAACAGATTTCTCTTTTCAGATTAATAGACCGGTGACAGGTACAGACAGCTCTAAGAAAAAAAAAGGTGTCGCCACCCATATCACTTTTGTTTTCAGGAAATTTAGGTATAAAGCATTAAGTCTGCATGAACATATGTATGATCACACATGATCCATATGTTGTATTGATTCAATGTGAGAAAACATTATTGTTCATTTTCTTCCAGTTTACCAAACACCCATAACTACCAAAGCCACATTCCCTGGCCCGTTATGAAACACTTCCTGCAGCCACCGGCCTCTTATCAGCTCCGCTCAGCCTTTTTCTCTATTACTGGTTATAAAACCACCGTCCACAGAGTTGCTGCTGCTGCTGCTGCTGATGATGATGAATGGAAACCAGGAGCTCAGCCACGGGCACCATTAAAGAATAAAATAACAAAAAACAAGGTGATAACAACTCAAGACCTTTGTCCTTTCAAATACACAAGCATGCTGATTAAATTCCATTAGAGTTATTCATAGCCCTCCTCCTCCTCACATCACTTCTGACAACTGCTGAGGTTTGTTGGCCTTGAAAAAGTCACCAGCGGTCACATCCTTTGAAGCACATCATACGGGTGGAATAGCAACGAAATGTCAAATCAGATATGAGGATTGTGTTTTGTTCGGCCATGGAGTCTTGTGGACAATCAAAGTTTTAGGAGGTCCTGCCCCGGCCGTTACAATCATCACGTACTGGAAGGTTTTTTTCAGACATGATACCATTAAAAGCAAACAGCCAACTTCCTCGGGACAAAACACAACAGTTGCTTCTCTCGAACTGGCTGCTGCAGACGAGCACGTACTGAGCCGTGCCACAGCCGAGGATCTGCGTCTGCCTCGGTGCCACCAGGAGACGAGCCGTGAGTGGAGACGGCTGAGGACAATAGAAACACACTGAATAATAATAATACTGCATTCACAGACAGGGCTTTGTGTGGCAGCCTGATGCTGCCTCTGATTGTATTCACAAAGGGGGCGAAGACACAACAGTCACCAACACTAATGAGTTTGATTCTATACATTCGTGTCGGATTACATCATTTACAAAACTGATGCCAAACGGGCACTTTCACAGGTCAAAAGTCAAACACTTGAGTGCTGGAGGACCATAAAGCCTCCCCGCTCGACCCAGATCTTTAATCTGTACTTGGCTTTCACAAAAACTCAAAACAACTGAGTAAATTTGACCATTTATTGAATGAGTATTAACCAGATGTAATGGACTCTGCAGTGACCATGCCAGAGCACAAAACAGAGTGAAGAACAATTTCTCTTTTCACTATTATCTTCTGAGTTTTGGACAAACCCCCGACAATAAGTTGGACTTCACAATTGGGAAATTTGGGACCCAACAGCCAACCAGAGCTGGTCATCTGAAACTTTCATTACAGAATTTATGGTGTTTATGCAGATGTGTGTTGGTCCTGGAATAGCTCTGTGTCCTTATCTAACTCTAGTCAGCTCACAGGAGATTTACAATGTAAACCGTTGACTTTTATGACCTGAAACCTGATTTTTCGTTACTTTTTTGTTGTTGTTTATTGAAAAGTTTTTGATTGCACTTTTGGGCAAAGGCAGTTTTCTAGTTAAGTTAAAGCTAAGGGTTTAAGCTTTCAAGTGGTTTTATTTCATTTCTCTATCTGCTACAGAGGCTGAGGAATAATAAATTATTTAGGAAACGACATTCTGTGCCGTTTTTCAGAAAACCCTCAGTTTTTGCGACATGGTTTTAGAGAGTCTCTTTCAAGGCGAACTTAGGTTTAATGGGTTAAGTGTGCTTTTGAAGTGTTGCAATATAAATGTGGATAAAATCTTGCTTCTACTACCTGGTTTGTAGCAAATTACAGCAGAGTTTCATCAGAAGTTAGTGCTGCACTAAACCTCAGCAAAAGCTCACGACCGTAGACTGAGTGTAAAGATGGACAGCTCGCCAAAAGTGAAGCCAAAACATCTCTATCGCCCCCTGGTGGCTGGCTGCAGTACAGGTCATAAACCCCGCCCCCTGAGTGTTAGTGGGTGGGACATTAAGTTAAAAAAAAACCTTTCTTTCTGTTTGGTAATTGTTGTCCTGCTGATGTTTGTTCAAGAGTTCTTTTTGGATAAGTTTGGTTTTCCTCATTATTTATTGTTGTGAAGTACCAAAGTGTAATTCCCTCCAAAAAGAGTTATGTTTTCAATTTAGTTTGTTTGCCTTTCAGAAAGATTACTTGAAATCTCCTTGCCAGATTCATTTTTCTTGTTCGTAAACAAAGCGAGATCGGCCATTTGTCCTTGGCTGAGCATCCTTCTAGATATTTATACCACTGGTAATAAAACACTTTTGGATACTTTATAAGAAGTCATTACCAGCTATAAGAACAGACAAATAACTCCTAAATCAACACTTGTCATCTTTAAATAAATGATCCCTGATAAATCCCTGATAAAAAGTGAAAAGTCTGCAGCATTCCTCACTCTGAGGCTGACTGAGGTCGCCGTCAGGAGGGATTGAATCCACAACACACAGCAGATTTTTCCAGCCTTTGATGAGCTCATGCATTGTAGCTCCTTCCAAAGGACTAAAACGACTCTGCTGAATGCGGACTTTGATTAAAAACTTTTTACAACTTGCTGAGTTCAACTAAACAGGGAGAACAGTTTCTGTCCTCGGCTAATGAGGTATTTTAATGTTCTTTCAGCTTCAAGAAAGAGGAGAAAGAAGCACAGAAAGACCCGAGAGGAGAGAGTCAAGAGTGATGGTACAGGGTGATAATGAAGAAAAGAAACTCCTGAGTGTTTATACTGCAAAAGATTTTTAATTCAACGGACTGTTGAGTATGTACAGGAGGAACAGTTTGTACATAAATAGGCAATAGTTATAAATATCAGCGGTCTGGCTGGTACAAAATTAAAAAAAGAACATATTGTACATTATCTACAAGTGCCACTTTGGGTTTTTGTACAACATTGTCTCTTGTTGGATTGTCCGTATATATATATATGTATATATATATAGTCCCATTCACACGTTATCTGAGCTGCACTGCA
>CAFUXE010000902.1:84979-107266 GCA_903364295.1 Serranus cabrilla
GGGGCAGCTTTAGTTATAAGCCTATGAAAGAGACAGGATTATTGAGCTGGGCGTCTCGCTGCAGTGCGATGGCATTTTTAAAAAGTCTAGAGGGGATTATTAGTCGCTGGGTGTCTCCTTAGATATTGCAGTGCACAGTCACAGCCACTCAGACGGTGGCTGAATCAGAACCCGGAGCGGAAAAACACAGTATTCATCATCGTGTGAATACTCTGCCGCCAAAACGCTCCCTGGCGGTTTGTTTGTTCGTGTGGTCGCCCTCCACAGGTGGAGACTTGTTCACTGTGGCTCTATGTACAGCTCAGGGTGGACAGTAAGTGCACTCGTCTAAGAAAACAAAACAAAACTTCCAGTCCAGTTTCTTCTGCAGGAAAAAGTATCTTCTTCTTCTTCTAACACATCAAATAAAATAAAAAAAGGGTTTCCGACACATTATGTAAGACTTTTTGCTCAGTGAGCAGCATCACTTACAATTACGTCCTCACACTTTCTGACGCTTCAGGGGTCGGCTGAAGAATGTGAACAGCCCCTAATAATGGGGAAGAAAATCTGTGGTAACACTTTATAACAACCATTAACAGACAGCGACTTAATTAAACTTTAGTTAATAGGAAAAAAATACAACCATGCCATTTGTTTTTACTTTTAAATTACGACCCAAAGGAGCGTTTCTAGCCCTCCTATTGTCCTTTTATCGAATTGTAATTTTTTTTTTTAAGGTTAATGTTGTTAAATTGCTGCAGTTTCATTAGTTCCTTCAGGTTCAGAGGGAAAGAACATGGTTATCGGTTACAAAACTGGCTGAAAAGTCAAATAAATGGATGAAACTAAAGGAAGTTAGGTAGTTACATAGTTAATGTAAAGCATGATGCACAGAAGTGAATTTAAATTACTTCAAATTAATTTTGGTTTCACATGGGACATGAAGGATGGGTGTATGTTAATACCTGGACATGAGGCCAATAGATGGCGCCTATTCAGTCCAATGAAAACTGGAAAAAAGTTTTTTAATTAAAGTTAATATAAAGAGCCCGTAAAATAAACAAAGTGTAAAAATACACTGATTGCTGCAGATTTAGAAGTGATGATGACATCTTTGAGAGTTTGGACATTTTTTGTTTTGGTACGTTGAAAGTTCTTGAAAAGTGCTTAAATTTTACTGTCATTAAATGGTTGATAAATACTTTGTAAAGCATCTATAAAAACATTGCTGAGACAGATATTACCGGTTCACAAATAATCACTATTGTATAGATTAATAACAGTTAGCTTGTAACTTTAGCATCTATAAATAATGTATTTATAATAAATTAATGTATTATTTGCAATTTACTTATAATTAGCAGACCACATAACGCCTATAGATAGTTTACAAAATAATTGTATTATGTAAATAATGTTTATCGATGCTTCACAAAATATTAATTTACCAATAATCAGGTATTAAAATCATCAGCCATCCAGTTTAGAAACTTGATAATTAACAAATACGTTAAATAAACAACATGTCGTTGTTTGTTGACAGTAGAATAACTTGTATTTAATCTATCACCGATGTTTATTATAAAGTGTTACCGTTTGTAAAACTACTCACATGCACGATCGCACAGACCGACAGCAAACACAGCAACAACAAACACTCACATGTCTCCTATGAACCACATACACACACGTACTAACATGCACAAACCGCCCCACAAACAGCTTCACAGAGATTTCATTGCTATGACAGCAGGTGAGTCATCGGCACAAACTCACATTTGGTCCCTGATATCGAGCTAAAACATTCAAGCAGGTAGTATGGACGATGTGCAGAGCATTCAGTGGATAAAAAGAGGATGAATTCTCTCTCATTTCATTTGTTTTCAGGGGGGAATTGGGATAGAAAACATTATTATTTGTCAAACGTCTGTATCAAAACACTCTGTAGCACTTTCATCATGTTTCAAAATCCACAATCATCTTTCAGGCATTCAGGCTGCCACGTCTTCTCTGTGCAATATCGCCCTCTAGTGTGTGGAGCCGGTACTGAAGGTGAGCTGTGTCAATTACATAACTCACAGAAATACACCTTGAGAGCTCACAGCACACACACCAAACAACACAATTCACTTTTGTGTGTTTTTGTGTGTTTTTCATAACTAGTACCAGGAGTCTGGGGGGGCGGGGCCAATGTGCAAATGTTTCTAAAACTGAATAAAACACATAAATCGTGGCTGTGATGTCAACTAAATGAGACAAAGATGATAAATAAAGCTAGAACGTGAGCGAAACTTTGGCATTACAACCTGCTGCACACAAAACAATCTGTTTGACTTCTGAGAGGAGAAACAAGCACTGAAGGGTCCGTTTGGATTTACTGAAGCAGGCGAGTGTGAGATACTTATATTGTTGGTGTATCATCTACAGTAGATGGTCTGTAGAAGAAGCACTGACACAAAACTCAGCAATGCACTGCTGTGGACAGATGTATTTTAGCCACCTAAAAAAGTCAATATCAGTTAAAGTGTAAGTATATTTAAAATATTTTCATACACGGGGGAACTAAAGCTGTTTTCTATGCTTTCTTCAAAGCCACCAGACTCCATTGACAAAAACAGTGATTTTATCTTGCAGAAGTTGCTGCTTCTTTCAGTCAGTTTGTTTGTGTTATTTTGTGGTGTAATCAAGGCAGTGGATGTATAAGCAGATCTGGTTACAGTGTTAACGGAAAGGTCCAGTTCATTCCTATGAAAGTTGCTCAGTGGCAAATCTTGTTAATATTTTTCCCCAATGCAAATCCTTGGAATAACGTATTTTTTGGCTCCATCATGTGAGCGATTTAGGAGTTTTAATTTCACAGTTTTGGCCACTAAAATTACTGTTTTTTCAATGGAATCTGGTGGATTTGAAGAGATTATAGATGGGTATAAAAGTTTCAGTTAACCATTGGAAAAAGTTGTCTGACAGCAAGTTAAAGTTAGAAATTATTAAAAATATGATGTACACTTAAACTGATATTTTTAGGTGTCTTCCATACATTTAACTGCTGGTAAGACCTCACACATCCCCACTTTAATGAATCCAACCCTCCCCTTTAAACTTGAATAAAATCAGTGTATCTTTCTTTTCTCAGTGAAGAATTCAAACTAATGAACCAACAGTTTGAGTAAAAACAGTAGCTTCAAGCACATTCTTCTTCTCTGCTTCACCAAAACCAGATGATCAGCGTCAGTGTGTAATATCTGATTACTGTTAATCGGGTCACACCAGAGCAGAATTATCGCACACTGTGCTAAAACAAGGCAGTTAATTTCAGTGCAATATGCAAAGTTAAACTTAAGGAACATGGGTTAATTAACTAATCAAAACAAAGAAGAGAGGAAGCCGTAGAAAAATGGCCGTCTGAGCAGCAGAATCCGTCGGAGCTTCTCCGGGGAGGGAGGGCTTTCCACACGGGAACTTAAACTGTGCAGACAGTCGGCATTTCTACGGCTGGATTCCAACATTATTACAGAGAGTCTGCACCAGGACTCTCACACTGAACAGTTCTTCTGAAAATGTGGCCCTCCAGCAGCAAAACAACCCTTTTTAATACCAATACATCTCTCTAAAAACCTGAATAATCTGATCCTGATTTGACTCTAAGCAGACCTGAATCAAACCTGCTCGATGCAAACACGACCGGCCTGTCTGTCCGCTCGGAGGGAATATTTCAGTGCTTGTCTGCTGACTTACTGAGAGTCAGATGAAAAGATTGACACCATGCTGTAAATATGAAGCTGGAACCTGCAGTGTTAGCTTAGCTTAGCACAAAGACTGGAACCAGTCTTAAAAACCTTAACTCGCTGGTTTAGAGGGAGTTAAGCATCGGACTATTTTTAAAATATTGCACCCAGCTAAGAAATAATCAGGCACATAACTACTGTTTTTAGACCAAAAGAACAAGATATTACATATTAATAATAATATTAATAACTTTGTTTACATAGCACTTTTCAAAAACAAGTTGATGGAGTCAAACAAGAAACTGATTAAATTAGAGTGATTGAGCTTTAGAGGTGCTGTTGAAGAGAGTTAAGCTAGCTGTTTCCCTCTGTTTCCAGTCTTTATGCTAAGCTAAGCTAACTGTCCTGACTTTAGCTCCACAGACATGAGAGCTGCATCTCCTCATGTAACTCTCAGTAAGAAAGCGTATATTTCCCAGTGTGTTGTAATATTCCTCGTTGGCACACAATAAATCAACATTTTAGACTAAACGTAGCGCCGATGCTGGTTTTCTCCTCCACGTCTACTGATTTCACACCTTCTGAGGCAAAGAGCGTCTCAAACATTTACAAAGTGCAAAATCCAAAAGCTGCGTCTCGCTCGTGAGTCGGATGTCGCAGCTTCCAGGAAAAGGAATGATGGTGATGATGGTCTGAGGGCCGAGAGGTGAGGCTGATGGTTTAATACTGAAGAAAGAAACGGTGCTGATGAACACTGTCGGGTCGTCGCGCCCTGAAATCACCACTCGCTGCTCAAACTCTTTGTTCTCACGCTGAGATCATCAGATCATCGTTACAGAACGTCACGCTGCTGTTTGTTTTTCTCTCCCCTCCACAAGTGCAACAGGAAGCCTTCAGGAGTCAGTGGCCATACAAGGCATCTGGATGTCCCAGAGAAGGCTGTTGGCACAAAGAAGTGATGGAACTCTGGAAACACCCGAAACATGGCTTTCAAGTCCAGAAGCTGAGGATGGCGCCGTCTCCGCCTGGCGCTGCTCTGCTCCCTCTGAAGCGCCGTGTGGCAGTAACAGAGCAGAGGCACCGGGGGGCGCTGCCCGCTGCATCCTGCCCCCAAAGGTCCGGAGCGTTTCCGCCTCCTCTCCGTCCACAAATGCAGCCGCCTAAAAGTCTGGCTTCACTCGCTCTCGTCCCGGCGTCTGTGCTTCGTCTGGTCGCGGGCGCTTTGCTTCACAGAGTGGCGAGGACGCGTGAGAAGGAGATGACGATGGAGAGGGTGGTCTGCCCCACGCCGAACACCAGCGCCTCCAGCGGTGCCATGTCCTTCCCCGCCACGCGGTACACACCCGCCACCGCCGCGCCTGAGGGGGAAACACACACACAGTGAACACACACACAGCTGTCTGTCACGGCCTGTCACCATGACGGCAGATTCACAAACACGTCCGTCCTCGTGTTTCCAGCGTCCTGCTGGGAGTCGAGCTCTCTGCACAAAAACTCTGTTATTATGTTTGAATATTTATTAAAAAGATGCTTATTCAATGCACAGACACACACTGTGTTCACACTCATAATGTGCTGCTTGGTTCATCGCCATGAAACAGACAAGAGGAACTTTTTAGATGCAGGATTTTGGTTTGAGACTGAACAAAACTGAGAGATAAAGTTTGATTTAAAGGCCCAGAATGAGCTTAATAACATGAGAAACAGGTTCCAACATAAATCAAATTTCAGTTGAAATAGTTCGTCTGTCTGTTTTTGATGCCAATTATTTCACACAAAACACAAAGTTCTGATTGATAATTCTATATCTTATATAAATAAAATACGAATAAAACATTTTATATTAACCAGTAAAACTTTAAAGATTTGAAAGACTTTAAGAGGCTTTAATTAAAGGTTGGTTTCTCTCCTCGACCTTTTCCTTCCTTCTGCTCCGTCACTCTGACTCTTGGTGTGAGAGCTCAGTCGATAGTCTGCTCTCCCTGATTGCTGCACATTAATATTAAAGTGTTTTGTCTATTTCGGGGGCCGGCTTACATCCACGATGGAGAGTGATTCATGGAGCCGCGGCCCGGCGCTCCGATAGATTCTGGTCTATTTATTTACCCGCCCTGTGATCACAGTCTGTCAGCGCGTGGAAGGTAATGAAAGATAAAGCCAGGCTTAAATAATATCTGGAAACACACACACACACACACACACACACACACACACACACCAACTGTGGAGTGTGTGCAGGTAAACAAATACACATAAAAGGTGAGCAGAAAGAGGAAATATAATAATATAAAGCTAAAACTGAGATAAAATATTGCTTCTTTAGTTTTTTCACCATAAATAAATATTACAGTTTTCACATAACAGCACATATCAGAGAGCAAATACACAGATACTGACATGCCTTTGATAATATCTGTCATGTGATTAATATGCCTGGCTCTAGTTATAACGTTACAACAATGTTCAGCACGCTCATAAAGTTATTTTTAGTTGGATTGTTTTGTCCACAGATGACAGCACGAACTAAGTTTAAGTTACGAAGCAGAAATGACAGAACGTGTTTAAAAACTAAAACTAAAAGTGCCTCACATGTGATCTGATGCTTCAGTCTGCAGAGTCGTGCTCACCATGAACCAGGAAACTGATCCTAATGTGTAAAATCACATGAGTGCCACTTGACGGCCCTGTCACTTCAATTTTAATTACGACTGAGTGGCTCATTAAGAATGAACAGAAACTAATCAAATTAAAGTCGTTAGTCAGGACTCGCTTCGACTCGTTTGTGATCCAGGACTGCAGGTCGCAAACATCTTCCAGCCCAAATGTAATGTTTAAAAAGTTTGAATAGTGTCTTTTTTCAGAGGCGTTTAGATGTTTATTTATCATTTTTATACAGATATAGATCAGATATATATAACTTTAGGACCGGAAGCCTTCAGATGTTTAGTATTTCATATTTCTTTGTGCTACAGAGGCTGAAAAGTCTGATAACTCTTTTTTTTATGATGTTATTATAGATTTCTTTTTTTATTTTAATGATTTTTAGGACAAGTAAATTTTCTCCAGTTAAAGCCAAGGGTTTAAGCTTTTAAATGTTTTTATTTCATGTCTCTATCTGCTACAGAGGCTGAGAATTTAATTATTTAATAAATGTTGGCATTCTGTGCAGTTTTTTAGAAAACCCTCAGGTTTTGGGAGGTGGATTTAAGATTAAATTAGTTTATTCATTCAATTTGTATTCACATTTTCTAAATCAAAGTATTGAATTGAATCAAAAACAATAGATATTTGATTTTCTCAAACCACGACACAGTAGAGGAAGGTAAGAAACACGAGTCTGAAATCTGTCAGCTCGTGTCTTCCTGTTTGACAGGAGTTAACACACAGACTGCTTCCCCGTCACCTCCCGTCTCCTCCTGACTAGAGAAAGAAAATATCGGGGTATTAGAGGACTTACTGGTGATGACGCCTCCGGAGAGCGAGGCCAGGAAGCCCACGCTGACCAGCACCAGGGTGATGAGGCGGCCCCGCTTGTGGCGCTGCAGCATGACCAACATGAGCAGCCCCACGGCCCCGTGGACGAAGAGCGAGGAGAAGAGACACCACAGGAACACCCAGTACCACATCTCTGACGGGGCGAGACGACACACATCAGACACACACTCAAAGTACAGAGACACAGATATCTTTAGACTCTTAAAGCTGAAAATATTAGAGGTCCTTTACTCTGTTAAGAATTTACAATATATGCTTCGAAAGATTAAACTTTTTACTCCAGTATATTGAAAGAATAGGATCTAGTTCTTGCTGAGCTCGGCTCACATTAGGATATCAGAATATATTTGTTTCTGCTGCTTTCATTTCCATAATTCTTTAATTAATATCTCACATTCTTCAAACTTTATGATTAGTTCAGTTCTTTAAGCAAAGATGGAGAGAAAATGATTGATCCCTGCAGACTTCCATCACAGTAAAGAAAAGGATAAATATTCCTCCCTGGATAGGTGACGATAAAAATGTCCTTATCATGCAAATTCAGAGATTGTATCCCGTGAGATTTCCTGATGCATTTCTACAGATTCCCACAGAGCAGACTCGCTGCAGCTACAGATCCGGATGCACAGATCTGATCTCTGTGAGCTGCACGCGTCAGTGAAGGAGGATTTCAATCTACAGCCGCCACAATCTAAGTGAGGGCTCATGGAGGAGGCAGCAGAGCGCGGTAATGGGCCCGAGGTCGTGATGTATAAAACCGCTCCGAGTGAGATTTCACACGAGCTGCAGCCGACCAGACATTAAGCAGTAAATGGAAAAGTGTGAAACAAGAGCTTATAGTATTCAGAACGACTGAAGAGGAACAATTCAACATTTGCACAGTTCTAAAATCTAAAATGCTGAATTTGTTCAATTCTCAAAAGCCTTACTGGCTTCATGAGGAGACAAAAATCTGTAACATTTTTTATGATTTCTATGATTAAATGTGTTCAAATCTGCTTGTGGTACTGTTTAATTATAGTTATAAGCACTTATATTACGCACATTTTCATAATGATTTACAACAATATATATGTATAATGTTTTATAATGTTCTATTGTATGTCTAATAAATTCTCAACATTAACGCAGTATCAAGTGAAAAAGAAGGTGAGCAGCAGAACGAGGGGAAAAAGTGAAAGAAACATACGGAAACATAAATGTTGTCATGTATCGACACATTAGAGCTACGTTATGTTAATCAGCAGCTAACGAAAATAAATGAACTAATATGTTAAAAAACACGTCAGGTTATCCACAACAGATTACTGCAATAACTAACTCCAGTATACACAGCAAAATTCCAAAACTTTCCCAAAACTTTCATGGATTTAACTAATTCCACGAGGTTTTCCATGATCACGGGAACACCGCAAATGTCTCTTATGATGATAATTATTATTATTATTTGATAAAAAAAAAAATATTTTGTGAGTGGACAGGTGTGTCAGAGAATGCACTGTTCTGTTAAAAATAAAGTGAAATAAATAAAAAAAAAGGTTGACTAAACCGGAGGTCAGTCCCGTTCAAACTCTCTCGTCCTCTTCCTCCTCGTCCCTCTCTCTCTCTCTCTCTCTCTCTCTTTCTTTCTGTCAAACAAACCCGCTTTACATAGAGAGCTCCGGCCCGTCGCACTTCGCCAGAGAGGGGCCTTACTTTGAACCACTGGCACCGTGGGAGCAAAGAGACGCCAGCTGGCCACCAGATTATTCCAGAAGAAAAGGCTGAGGAGGAAGAATGGACGATCCAAAGCACAGGAATGCTGTGTAAAAAGCTCGGGCCTGTTTTGTTTGGATGATGGGACGTAAACAGGAAATGTGACATTGTTGTGGGTGTAAACATGTGAATTCTATAACAAAGTGTTTCTCTTTAGCATATCCATCCAACCTCGCTGCTCCACAGTCCACCGAGCGCCTACATCTACTTATTGATCTGCCATCAGCTGTGGAGCTGAGCGGAGGGAGACGTGACAGCTCAGGAACACAGCGACTCTTTGTGCTGCATGACTGGACGCTGCTGCATCACGGCTGTCTCTCCATCCGTCCATCCAGCCGGAGAGGACGGAGATGTCTGTGACGGGACGGGAGAGATGGATTCTTTCCATTCTGCTAATTATGCTTCTTCCCCGTCCTCGCCACCCCGTCCTCCAGCCCGCGACCCGGAAATCAATGGAGGTCCGCCATCATCAAGGATGTCCCAATCGTTTAAATGTGGAGAGAAGAGGAGAAGAGGAGACGAGGAGACGAGGAGAAGAGGAGGCTCCTTCAGGAGCTAACGCAACGTTCAGGTCACATCACTCAGACTGGGAGGAAAAGCTGGAGAGACGATTCACGTCAGCCTCCGAGCTGGAACTCAATCAGACATCAAGTGTTTCCCCAAACATTATGTATCGGACCTCACCTGGCGGACAAGGAATCGTTTAATTAACTTTTTACGATAAAAAACAGGTCTGGGCTGATTTTTGGCTTTGAATGATTATAAAAATAAGATAAAACAATTATTGTGCTATTGTGCTCCTGTTTTGTCCTGTATATATTGTTCATCTTTATTTGATTTTTTAAATGTTTTTATTTTTCAGTCTAATTATTGAAAATTTGGGGAAATTTTTTTTCTCTCCAATAACAGCCCATTAAATGAATATTTCCAAGGTCAATTAGTTTTTGCCATAATCACACCGCTCCTTATAAATAATTATTTATGGAAAAAAATTGAAATAGCCCAGGATACACATAATTACGTCAGCTTTGCAAAATTAATATGTATAAATAAATAATAATAAAAACATAAACTGAATAAATACATGGAAATTAGATTAACTGGATTATATTTACAGGAAATATAAAACATGTTACCTGCGTCCCTTATAAATTCAGAAAACCGACTAAATTGTGAAAAAGAAAAATCCAGACAATGACAAACACATTTAAACTACATTTCCGGTATCTTCACTCTAGAGGAAAAACCCTGGGAATACCAGGAATTCCCAGACAGCTACAATATCTCCCACTTTGTGGCAAAACAGCACAGGGGTCAAAAACAAGCCAGTTACAGCTAACCAAACTCCAAAATAACATTAAAACTAATTAAAACACAGCTAAATATAGTTTGCTTATATCTGGTTTTACTGGTGAACAAACTGCTACAGATATGCTGCACAGCGATGGAGAGACATCCCGTCCCGCTCCAGTAGGATCCCTCATGGAGTCCCGGTTACAGAGGCCGGCATCTGTCGCCCAACTTAAGCCTGAACGGATTAACACAGCGCTCAACACAGCAGCATGCGGGGCCACAGGAGGACGTGTCCCACAAACCCCGTCACCCACCCAACGTCCCACAGCCAGCACCACATACAGGACAATATCCAGACACTACGTCACTCATTTTATGCTACTTTATACTTTTATATCGCTTCATTTCATTTCAGAGGGAAACTTTTACTAAACTACTTTTGTCTGACAGCTATTCTGCAGCTGGTAAATTTCATTGTCAAAGATTAAACTAGAGATTTTCTGGATCTTGAACCCCTACGAGCTGAAACTGTCACATTTCACATGTAAATGCCTGTTAACAGCTTCACCAGTGACTCTGTTTACATGCACACTGCAGTTCAACTTTTATTCAGAATATGACAATAGTCTCAATTTAATAGTTGTCATGTTAGCATACAAGCATACACTGTTTAGATATTGTAATTTAGAGATCGTTTTTATGATAAAGATGTTCATGCTGATATTATTTGGGCTTTATAAGCATTTCTTTGGAGGCGTATACACAGCACTTTCGGGAAATATCTGTATCTGGGTTTTTACTGCAGTTTGTGACAGTTTACGGCCTCTTGCCTGTTTACACTCGCTCTATGGCTGTCGCACACAAACCAATTAGTCAGCAGTTTGCAAGGCTGGAGTAAAGATGCATGCAAAGAAAATGGAGGGCTTTCTAAAAAGATCAAATCCTGATCCCAGTCCTTCACCGGGCGCAGGTATCTTTACTTGTACCGTCAGTTAGTAAGTTGGCTACACAGGCTATGAGCAGCTCCAATCAGTCCAAAGGGATCAGTGGACTCAATCAACAGCTGTGGTGACCCTTCCCTGGTCAGAGCTTTGAACGCCTCAAAAATGTTATTACAGACAGCACTAACTTTTACTTTAATTCTGAATGCAGAACTCCTACTCGTGCACAACAGTGGACAGGCCGGGTCTGACACTGACACCCACTGAGGACCAAGTGTCAGAAAATCTGTCTTTGGTGGATAAATGTGTAACAGTAACAGTAACCTGCCCAGTGGCCACAAATATTTAAATCCACATTTAAACGCCTGGTTAAAGAGATTTCTGTTGCCCTTCTTGATGAATTACAAGCTGGATGTAATGTGATCAAGATTTAAATGAACAGCCAGAGAGAGAGAGAGAGTCGGTGGGGTGAAATGTTTCAGATAAAATACACGGCTGGTTATTTACTCCTGCTGACAGAAATGACTCTTGGCAGGTCATTTTTTCCAGTTTAGCCGACGCTGGAAGCTGAGCTGAACATTTAATTTCAAAGGACAGCGGTGCAGGTGGTCCCGGCTCAGAAGCAGCACCTATGGGGTGAGAGATGCGCCCGACTCAAGTGCTGTGTCATGTTCGGAGATACAAAAACACAGTCAGAGCACGGCATTAACTTCTGCTAATCCGCAACTACAGAACGAGGTCTTTGTCCGCACGGCAGCTTTAGAGCTCGCCTGTCAACAGTGAGCCACAAAAAAAAGCAGTGGATCATGTTATTTGGTCGCTTGATAAGAGGTCAGAGTTTCTGCAGGAGCACACGGGCTGCTGCAGAACAAGTCAAAGTGTCGGGACTGCAGGAGCTCTGCAGGGGTGTTGAGTTCATCCATCAGGAGGAAGAATGATGGATTTGTCCCGGGACACGGAGACACAGGGAGGTGAGATGTGGCCGGCTGGTGGTGATAAAACTGGAACTGTCTTTATCTCTTTGTCCCGGACGCTGCAGCTCAAAGCAGGTTTGAAGTCGGACTCCCTCCGTTTTCAACAAGACGTGACGCTCGCAGAATCACAAACATCTTTTAATAAAGACTTTTATTACTGTGAATCCAGTGTTTTCATTTGGCATTTCCACTATGATTTATGTTTTTCATTTGTACATTTCTTTAAATCTCATTTCATTTCATTCTCTGTACTTTGATTTGCTTGGTTTTACTGTTTTAATTTTGTTTCCCCTCTGTAAAGCCCTTTGTTTAAAGGAGCTTTATGAGTATGGTTTATTATTATCACCTCGACCAAGGAAAAAAATACTGGCCTGACTTCCATGAAACTTGGTGGAAGTCGTGGCCAAGGAAGAATCCATTAAATCCTGAATACACAAATTATTATTCATCTTTGTTAACACTGCAAGATTGGGCATGGCCTTGGCAGTGCTCTCTGAGTGCCCATCCAGTTTTCAGTCATACTCTGTACATTTATTTGCTTGCTTTAAAAATGCGTTTGTCCAATGAAAAGCACAGTAACACTGTATTAAAACGGAGACACTGAGGCCATGCTTATCTTGCAATGTTAGCAAAAGTGAAACATATTTATCGGTCCCATGATCGGGGCAGATGTCAAGTTCCAACCACTGAACTTCAAACATCCGTGTATGAAACATGATCAAATATTCGTTTCTGGTGGCAAAGCAAATTCACATCATATGTTCAACTGGGGTAAACATCGCCTGGCGAAGTCGCAGCCACAAACAATAACAAAGACTTGTGTTGTTGACTCCACTTGGCTGTCAAATGGACAACAAACTAGCAAACTGATATTTGTGTGTCACATCCTGCATAATCCACATTCAACATGAATATCACCTCAGCATTTGCATGAATATGTAAGATTGGCTGAGGTAAGGGGAAAAATAGCACAGTAAGCCACACAGAAGCAGTGTAGGCCCGGTGATGCCTGCCGCCTTCGATGGTTGGGATCTAGCATCTACCTGTGATTCAGACCCGCTCCAAAACATAAAGTGTTCTTCCTTGTTCCATGCTACACTTTTCCACCAAGTTTCATTAAAATCGGTCCAGTAGGTTTTTCGTCATCCTGTTGACAAACAAACAGGACCTCCTTGGGGAAGGTAAAAATTGGGGCACAAGCTTTCCACATGATTCGCCTAAATTTACAGAAAGATATTTTGGGGGATTTATACTGTCCTGCTATTGTATTTACCAACTATTGTACGTTTTCTCAACACAGTTGCATTCAAAATGTTCAGATTCTTAAAGATTTTTAAAACACTGGAACACAAAACTCTATCTGTGTGTTATTAAGACATGCTGGTAGGTTTTCCATATTTTGGATGAATGAGTCCTCATAAGTTGACTTTATAGACACATAAAGTTTGCATATAAAAGTCTGTTTCCTGCCAAACACTGCAGCTCATATTGCAAAACCGTAAAGCAGCATTTTTCCTTTTATGGTTTGCTGAAGTGAAACTGCTGCAAGCACACAAATCATAAACAGGAAGCCCATTTGTTTAAGCAACTCCCCAGAGCGTCAGAGAAAGGGCAAAGGGGTCGACGTATATCAAAAGTTTATATCTGCTGCTGGAGTGTATCGCTCTTGTTGTTTGGGGCCGACGCGCTCCCTCCCCCTGACCTTATCTCGTGTCCCAGGAGGTCGTTTTTCACCTGGTTGGTGAACCGAGGGGTTCAGGGGGATCGGGTGGCAGATTTCACTACAGTCCAGCTCCTCGCAGCTTTTCTACTCGCTGCTGCTGCTGCAGCTCTGCTTCCCCAAAACTTCTACATGCGCTGCAGCTTCCTGCTGAGTCAGCATCATTAACTACCTCCTTTTTCTTCCGTTCTTGCTTGATGTGTTTCTCAACACAGGATGTCAGCTGCGTTTCATAAGATGGGTCTGTGCCAGCTCGGCTATGACCACATGTCCGCCTCTGCTTCACTCACTCGCTCTCTCTGCAGGGAGGAGTTCAAGAATGTCTATAATCTGGTGTTTATGTGACAGAGCGGTCCCGTTGTTCCTGTATGCACACACTTTCATACATTTAGCAGAGAAATAATAATGAAACAGATGGTGGCCGGCTATTTTGCTCTTGCTGAGGAAGCCCGGCCTGCCTGTAGAGGAAGAGATAAAATACTGCTTTTCTTGTTCCTTCAGTCTTTTTTTATATCATGTGAACTTGACTGTGGCCGTGTTTCAACCTCAGATTTTCTCCCTTGAAGCTCCTTAACACACACTCTCAATAAAAGGTGTGTATCAGCGTTACCTGAGATACAGCACCTATTGTAGAAACACCGTCAATCATGTCCGTATGAAATAAAAGCACAGAGAGCAAGAAAATCAGCCTGCGGGCATTGCAGGCCCATTTTAGTCGACTTATTGGTCATTTGATCTCAGATTTTTTAGTCTAGTAGTCATTCCTTTATGCTTTTTTCAATCTAAGTGACTTATTTTCAGGAGAGGTATGAGAAAGTATCTAGTAGACAAGATTTAAAGTGGTACTTCTGCATGATTCTCTGTGGAGAAACGCAGTTTTACAGATAGAGTGATTTCCATGATATGCTGTCGTCTGGGTCGACCCTTCAGCTATCAGCCCATCATGATACTCCAACCACATATTTGCAGCCTTTTTAATACCCATATATTACAGCTTTTACAGCCTGGCTCTAGCATTCAGAAGCACACTGAGAAACGCATGGATTCTAACTCAACCTCTCTATTTCTGGAGAGCATCCCAGACAGATGCCCAGAGTTGAGGATGCTGCCTCTAATTGCCCCTTGATTACTGGACTGCAAGACAAAGGGGGGAGGAGGAGGAGAAGAGAGGGAGGGGGGTGGGGGGGGGCGACACTTCATTTACTACACAGTCAAGGCGCATTCACGCAGCAGAAAGATTAATTAGCCGCATGTTGTGATTACTTTCATGTCATCCACTGACTCCGCACGCGTGGACAGAGGAGTGGCATTTTCATTGTGGCCCTGCCGGCGTTCACTAGCTGTGGAGGGGGTGAGGTGATACACAGATACCCCCTTTTTTTATGGGAACAGCTCTGCCCTTTCTGCTCACTAAGCATTTAAGGTGAAAATATCACATATGCAGGTTTATTCTGCTTTAAAATGGACGCGCTACAGCGACACATCTATACAGTAACACGCTGCTGATGGTGAGAACTTGTGTGTGAATGCATGAAAACAGAATAACGGCACCTTTCATTCCGCATACCTGTGAAGTGCTGCAGCGTCGTGCCTTGCACCCAAAGGCTCAGCACTTGCTGCACCGACAGATTAACAGAATAATCCCTGTTCGTTGTCATGTTTCTGCCGCCGCCGCTGCCGCCGCCGCCGCCGCCCGGGTTCGCACCCCTCTTTATCGAATAGCTGTACTTGGCTTTAGACGAAGGCATGGAGGAGACCGGGGTGGCATGGGATGTGTGAGGCGGCTCTCCCCGGCGCGGCTCGCCTCTACCGGTGCCTCTGCTTCGGCTTGACGTCCGTCTCCGCTCCGGGAAGGGAAGGGCCGCTGGCTGGTCGGTTCATCCTCGGTGGTGTCGGTGTAGAGGCCATGATGGGGATGGCAGCGGGAGCGCAGGCAGGCAGACGCACGGTCGGCTCGTCCTACATCGGCTAGCCCGGCTACATAACCCTTAAAGGGCCAGCCGCCTGCTTTGTGGAGGGGAGGTTATCGTTTACGCTGACACATTTTCGACTTACTGACGTCGCTCCATGAATGGGGAACAAAAGAGAGGACGGTGGCGTTTGCGCAGAAAATGTGCGTAGTCGCTGAGATAGCATTAAATTAATAAAAAAAAAAGTTACGTAGAAAGGTAATAACGCCACATATGATCGATTTAGACAACAACATTAAATCAGACACTAATTATCTTCATCAATACACGTTTAAAAACTCGCTTATGACTCGTTAAAAGTATAAATATGAAATATGTGTATTGTTTAATAACGTAAGCTAGCTGTTGACCAGCCAAACAATGTGGTTGCTAAGCGACAAACAATCGAACGAGTTTTTCAAACGGCATCGAAGGTGACTCAGCCAATCAGAGCTAAGCACCAAAACTCGAATCTGCATATATGTATGCATATTAAAATAGCAGATTTTCATACATTTGCCGCAATACATGTAATGTTTGTTGATATTTTTAAGAAATCTACATCAAAATCACATGACGTTAATGTCAGATACTACCGGGGTGTTGCCCATGACGAGGGATGGATGCAGGAGCTCTCCCTGGTGCTGATTGGCTCATCTCAAAACGCCTGATATAATAATAAATAATTTGATAGGATGGATAAGAGCAAGGCACAAAGGGATGGTGATTGTAAGGGGGTACAATATACAAATCATGATTTAGCAAAGGTTTAAGAGGAGGTAGAATAAGCCTTTACAGTGAAATAAATCCAGGTTTTTGAGATGAGGTGGACTAGTAGACCTCTAAGAGCACTACAAGACAAACAGTGAGAAGTGAATTTGCTCTGTCAGCCCCAGCAGGATTAAGACAGAATATGAGAACAGATGAAAGCTATTTTAAATAGTGTGAAGCTTAACACTTGTCTGACATCTTATTCACACACGGTCGAGTGTCAGAAAGAAAATGAAAAAGTTGGATGTGGGAAGCCCGGGAGGGAAACCTGAGTGTTATGTAGACACTGAATGTTCTGGAACATTTCTCCGAGGAGTGCAGTATTTTAAGAAGTGTCCCAGTTCAGAGGTATGAGGGCGAGGAAAACGTCTGACATTTGACATCTTTTGAGGCTGGAGAATTTTCTCTAAATGCAAAGGTTAACAGAGTGGGTTTTAATAGGCTGCTGGATCATCAGGGACTTCGTGCACACTCACATCTCCCTATGCAGCTGTTGTTATGAGAGAGGCAATAATATATATTTAGAGAAACGTTTAGTAGCTGCAAAAGGGTATTGTTAAAGGAACATATCTTTTTGCTCCTAATAATAAATTCTGTACTTTAAACAATATTTTTTATTTGAATTATATATTCAGATAATCCCTGAGTACAAACACCCAAAAAACAGACAACTAAATAAAAATCGAGATATCTGTTTTTGCAAATGAATACTTCATATTTTTTCTTTTTGAAAAACTTTAGCAAACTTATTCAAGTTATTTATACAATTTAAGCAATCTGCTAATTATTTATTAATGCTTGAATAGGTAGAAAATGCATTTAAATTCCAATAATTATCTCTAATTGTGATGTAATATGCACATGATTTGTTGCAAATAGGCTAAAACAATTGAAATGCTTGTATCCCTATTGAAGATATCTTAATCAATAGGTGATGTATATTTTCTTATGTTTCACCTGTATATGTGCAGGCATAGGACCAATGGAAAGTGTTGCCAAATCTGGTGAAATATTTTCCCTCTTCCTCTGACACATCCTGTTTCATCACAACTTTTTTCAATATGCTGTTGCATCGTTCTGCCCTGAGGGCTTGAAAGAGACGGAGATGTCTGAGGAAAAAAGTTCAGGCATGATGTCAGAGGAGGAGGAAAAAACACAACTTTTTTTCTTTCAAACTTAAAAGCATGGATGGTATTTGTGTGATGCAATAAGTTGTTGTCAAGCATCTCTCCATGTGGTCATTTTGAAGATGACTACAGTCCATTACTGTAATAATGGGCATCATAAATCTTTCCTCACATACTATTATTCACTTAAAAGTCACCACCATTTATTTCATGTAGCATCACATGGCACAGTGGAGCATTATGCTGTAAATCCTGCTTGGTTTTGAATGTTCTGGCGTGGATTTACATGCACCAACACGACAAAAGACAAAAGATTTGCTACCTCACTCTGTACTGCTGACAGCTGGGCTGTGAGGGAACCGACAGACAAGAAGGCAAAGAGTCATTGGAGGCGATGTTTGGTTTGCAAAGCAAATGTCAACCTTTGTTACCTGTGATAGCTCAACCTTTCCAACAGAATCCAATACCAATGCACAGTCTGTCCGCCATGAAATTCTTCAGAAGGCCTTTTTCACTTTACAGGATCATTTTCTTCATTAACTTCCCTTTGTTATGAAGCCAAATCAATGGGTTGTAATCACTTTGTGTAAGCTAACATAAAATTCATCAGTCCATAAAATACATTGCATTTAATAACAAAGGTTAAGACACAGCAGACTGGAATATAAACTTCAAAATCTGGGTGGTTGTTTACATTCTGATTAGCAACATGAGAATGAAACCAGACTGTTTAGTAGCCTGTTTAGCTAAACTGGCAAAGCTACTGAAACTCTTCAGCGTCATCGGATGATAAAAACGTGGGTTCTGGAATAGCAATTAGGCCATTTCTGCTCTTTTGTCATCTACATGGACTATTTACGTAAAGTCAACCAAATCCGGCTCAAACATGATTGGTCGATACCACGACAAAAGTGGAAATCAGAACACGTCAAATACCAAAATATGCTACCTTTGGCCACAGATTCTGCATTCGTATGCAGATACTTTCCACACTGTGCACTATAAGGGTTTTTACTCACTACCTCACTCTGTGTTGTAGATTGACAAACAGATGAAACTTGTACATATTGGTTTGTTTTGTTCATACAATATTTACATTGTGGCTCTGATGCGCACTGACTTATTGACAGGAAGTTGTATCTTAATGCTTCTTATTTATTACTTTATCTGTCTAAGTTTTAATAAACAATATCTGCATCACAAGCTAAACCTTAACCCCTGCAGCCTCTTTGATGTATTCATTTTACATTTACACGAAAGGGGGTATTCTCGGTGTAAGTTATGATGTGGAGGGTCAGCGGGGTGAGATGAACCGTGAGGGGGGAGGTGGAGCTGTGTGGGTGGGGGAGATGAAGGAGCAGACACATCAATGGTCATGGCAGTGGGATGAAAGAGTGCTTTGACTCCCCCACAGCTTTGCTGCATCTTTGAATTGATCTCAACTGTCTCTGTGCATGGATCTGAGAACAAAAGATGTATTTACTTCTATCAGCTAATAACCACAAATACAAGCTGTGAAAGATCATTTCCCCCTCATTCCCCAGAGAATGCTTTGTTTATGGAAGGGAGGGGATTTTTAGCAAGTGGAAAGAAAATATTAAAGTTATTAACATATCAAATACAGTCTTTGTCGTGTAGAATTAATGAACCGCTGGTTGAATACTAAAATAAAGGTCAAATAAGATTTAGGTCAAACCATAATTAATGATCCTTGCTGAATAGGGCAGATTAAAATGTCATAAATGTCTTTGAAATATTATCCCAAGTGGGAAACTGCTGGCTTTGATCAATGAGGTCGTTCCTCCGGTTGGCCAGTAGGGGGATTCCTTCTCCCATTTTTCTAACATTTCTCTGCCTGTAGTTTTCCATAGCAGAGATGAGTTTTCTTTTCTAACAATAAAATCCATGTTTAGATGTCGACAAAGAAAAACACAAAATGCTCGTAGGTTAGAAAGTGATTAAAATAACAATTGAGATGTTTTTCAGCCTGGCTTTATGCCAGAATGTTGGTATTTGACTGGACTCCCTCATTGCCTCCATGTGCCACCAAAGGCTTCACCACATCTGTCACTGCATACTTTTCAACTGTCAGTCGCTGCTTTTGAAAATGTGCACAGGCCATGTGAATCCCCTTTCCCATGAAGGGGCCTTGACAAATGTTTTTGTCTGAAATGGGGATTTTTTGGGGGGCAACCTGAGACGTCACTGTATCCCGGACAGACTCATGCTGCATTGTGTTGCCCACAGAGTCGGCCCCGGGTTCTGTACGGACCTGCAGCATTCTGGACCTATTATCTGAAGGCTTTTTTGATCTCACGTATATATTGAGCCTATTGTGTTCATTTTTGCCTCAGTGTAACTGAATCTGCGAGGTGAGATATCTATTCATCTGCGGTTGCTGTGGTCTTTCTGTCACTCACCATCTTTTTTGTCTCTGCCCCCCTCAGGCAGATGGCCTCGACTCAGGTGAGTCACCAGCAGAGCAGCCCCCTCATCTGGCCGACACCGCTGTCACAGCGAGGACGTTAACTGGAACCAACCGGCTGCCTGATGACTCAAAACACTGTTTCACAAAGACATGCAGCCGTCTTCCAGCTGCGTCTTTTTTCTTCTTTTGGTCTATCTTTGGATGACCAGATTTTTTCATTCATTGAAATAAGTTACATTAAATCTCTCAAGGGGAAAGCAAGTTCGCAAACACAAAACACGCAAACAATTGACTCACATGGATAAAATCCGATAAAATCTATCTAAAAACACAAATTAAGAAGAAACTCAGAGCTATCCAACACAAACCTCCCCTCTTTGTACTTCAACTGTTTACAACTCTTATGCTTCTGGAATAAACCGAGCTACGGCATAAAAGAAGACACTGAGACTAAACCCATGGGTTTGTGGACCACCATTTCGAAGCCTTGAGGTTTGGCTTTTTGGTCTTCGCTATGTTAACATAGCTAGTTGCATCCGAAAAAGAAAATGAACAGCCAGCTCCTTAGATCATGGCGTGTCACACTGATCCTGCAGGAGCACGCCCAGCTCAACTCATTCAATGTGTCAAAATTTCAAAATTACTTATTACTAACGTCAAGATTACTTCAGACTAGCCTTGCTGTAATTGTTTCTCCTATTGTTTAAACACAAATTGAAAAATCATGGACCTCTCCATGAAGTGGATCATTTTACAGCTGAGGTTCACGACATCTTGTGATTCACATCAATCTCACAAAGGGATGTAAACCAGCAAATAAATGTCAAAATATTTTCTATAAAAGAGGCAGAAATGTTGTCAGTATGATCTCATCTCCTCCAAAAGAAGTTTCATTTTCACAATGACATCTGTATTTCCACTAAATCTCAGCCTGTCATCAAACACAATCCATCAGTATTTGTAGGTCTGGATGCTTTCAACACTTCTGCCATAAAAAAAAAAGGTCAGACGACTGTTTTGAAGACTGTTTTGGTTAAAGGATCTATTCTTTGGATCACCAGCCCAGAAATATTTGCATTCTGGAGCCATTTGATTGATCTGTCTGACTGAAAAGAGGAATAATAAAGCTGGCACTGGCAGTATCAACTGTATGCAACAAAAGTTTTAAAAACACTAAGACTCTATTGTTTGGTGCACAAATCTAAAGTCAAACAGAGTTCACGAGGGCAGGCACTCTGATTCCCTTTTGTAGTGAGAACAAGGAGCTCCCAGAGACTCACAGGCCGGGATAGAGTAGCTCTCCTTTGATGGCTCACTACAGGCAGGTGTTCACAATCACAGTTTAAACAACCGCCGTGTTTGAAGTGGCACGAGTTATACGGAGGGAGCGAATGACGGTTTGATCTCCCTTTTGGCTCTACATGAAAATAGCTGCACCTGAGAGACCGGGAGCTTGACCACAACCAAGGGCTACACCTGCATCTGACAAAATCCGCTTTTATCTTTTCATTTCTGCCTTCATCTGCCTAGAAAAACTCCCAGCCTCTTATAGAGTTTGGTGCTGCTTTTCACACTCATTCCTTGAAACAAAATACCCCCCTCTGAGATATTTTGTTCTCTCTGCATCCTGGGAAATGACAACAAAGTGACACAAATGATTAACAGCTATGTATTGGTAATTTATTGCAGCGAGTGGTAAAACTTTGGGTTTATGTGATTAGAGGGATCTTGTGTCTTTGAAGGGTTACATCAAAACAAGTGTTGAGTGACCACTGATGCCGCTGTTGAACTGTGGGAAACTCGTAGTGAGATCCATATTGCTTCAGGCCATGTGATCCCGATGAAAGACGACTTACTGCAGAGAAATGTTTAGCTAAGGCTGGAGACTCGCGCAGCGTGGATGAGTCATTACGGGCAGGACGAGCCGCTTCATGTTGCTGCACGTGGGCGGATCTGGTCTTTCATTGAGAGAAACTTCTCCTCAGGGCACTGATTTTCTGTTTTGGTCAATGTCAAGACAGGGAGTGAATCATTACTGGAGTAGTGTGTAATTTACTTGTCCTCATTAATAACTTTTTGCTTTGATGGGTTTTTATTGCAGAGGAACAACAACACCACATTGTTTGC
>CAFUXE010000902.1:107304-128732 GCA_903364295.1 Serranus cabrilla
GGGCTGGAGTTGTGAGTGTATATAGTAAGTATAACGAGTGCATTCTCCCTGGTGTCTTATTCACATTATAATACATGAATATATGAGACTTTGAGCTACATGCTAAAATCAGCATTAGAGCTTTTTGAGGCTCATGCCAAAACACATCACTGATTAATATCAGGCCTATAAAGGGAATTTCCTATCTGAAATAAAATTGCCATTTTCTATCTGGATCATACACTGATTTTGCACCGATAAGACTATTTAGAGGTACTTTTCTTTGAAGGCTGCTTGTGTCAACAATGTAATGGTATTGAATAATATTTAATTTTATTATGCATTATTTCCCATTATACATTCAATGTATTATTGTCAACCAAATGTAGGAATGACATGATAAAATCAAGAAATAAAAATAAAATAAATAGCTCAATAAACATCAATATTGTCTCTATCAGTATTTAAATAAATGCATTTCTAAGTCACCCTAAACATAATTTTCTGCATTATTTGTTCAAATCAGTCCGTCTCTAATCAGTAAACTAACAATAATAATGCAAACATGCTGATACTTAGCAGGTACAATAATTACTCTGTAAACAATCTTAGTTTAGCGTGTTAGCATGTCAATATTTGCTAATTACCACCATTCACAAAGTGCAGCTGAGGCCGATGGGGATGTCATTTATTGCAGGTATTTGGTCATGAAAGAAAGTTTTGGACGGGTTAAATTTCTGATACAATAATGGTACTAGATGAAACCAAAGTTATCACAATTCATCCTGAGGTGTTCATGAATGTATGTCACAGCAATAGATCCAACATTGTCTCAAGACAACAGCCGTGCAAGCGAGCTAAATGCTAACACGCTCCCAAAAACAGTACAACATGCTGATGTTACCATGCTAACATCTAATGCACTGAACCAATACAATACATACAATTCAGACATCTCACTAAAGAAACAAGGATGTCAACATCATGGTTGCATGAGAGGAAAAGTCAAGGGATCACCACCGTCTATAGGATTTATCTTCTGGGGACCATGTCAAAGTTTTAATAAATTAATGTATAAATAATAAAACAGTAACACACCAACTGCAGCATGGTCTGCCCTGTAAGCTTCAGTGTATCCAGTGTGTTCATACAAGGAAGCAGCCAAAATCTGAAACTTCACTTATTCCAACTTAACTCCCCCCTGGAGGCCCATATCCATCCCAGGGTCACTATAACTTGTCTGGAGAGAGAGAGCGGGGGGAGAGGAAAGGGACGGATGCCAGCAGTATGTGGGTGATGCAGACAAGCTTAACACCAAACTTTCCAGCAGCATAAATGTTCCCGGCACGTTTTGAGTCAGTCGAGCAGCCAAAAACCATCCAGTCCCAACAGGCCTATCAGCGTCTGGGATCTGGCCTTACAGATCCTTCTGTAGGAGGTGGAACTCAATGACCCAAATACGACTGCTGTGTAGATTACTCAGACTATCAGGACACTGGTCTGTTTCCATCACAGCTCTTTTCAGAGTCCAGGTAAGCTATGAAATGCAGCGGACTGTGTCGTCTTAACGCCAGCGACGCTCAACAAATGACCATGAGGCATTTATGATTTCCCCTGATTAGACGTCTACTGTTTGTGACAAAAAGCTCCAGCAACTGAGATAAGAGCCCTCATGTTTTTGTTGTAGAGATCTAGGAGAGAATGGTTTAGACGACAGATATCTCAGCAGCATCCGTATCACCGGCTGAGAATGTGTCAGAGTCTTATCAACACCAGGAGACTCAATGGACATTGTGAGCAGTGTGATGTTTGTTGTGCTCTTTCTGTCCTTGAATAAAAGGCTGTGGTTTCTTTATCACAAACTCCTGTCTAGACAACTTTTTTTAAACATTATTTTTAGAATTAGAGCAGTTGAGCTGCTGTGACTGAACGCATTTCTGAAAGCCAAACCGTAATCTACTTTAAATTAAACTACAACCAAGATTCCAAAGAAGTTGGGACGCTGTGTAAAACTTAAATAAAGAAAAAAAGAACGGATCAAATTCAGATATCAGGATGCATATATAGAAAGACAAGAGTTTATCAGTTTGGAAAATTAACCCCTTTAAACCCACCTGCCTGGGTAGATTTAGGGAAGGGGAAGGATTAGGATTAGATAAAAAAAACGTACCCCTACACTTACCCACTGGTGGGCAGGTGGAATTTAAGAGGTTAAAAACTAAGCCGACAATGTTGCCATCCCAAGAAATATATATAAAACAAGATGGCGATCGACGTAAAGCAAGATGGCAATGGCAGTAACGCCGAACTCAACACTTCAAACGGGCCGTCAACAAAACCAATGGGTGACGTCACAGCGACTACATCCACTACTTATATTCAGCATATGGTACAAACTGATAAACGTTCCCAGCTTTAATTATCATAATAATAATAATCTTGTTATAATGTGACTATTTTAAATAGAGAAAACAAATAAACTCTGCAGATTGAAATCTAGATATCTAGTCTTCCTGATACTGTCATTATATTTTATGTGTACATGATAAGTAGATGGTTTTCATCCTGGTTTGGGGTGATTGAAGGAGAAGTACTACACATATTTGTATTTTTTGGCAACAAACTTTGGCAAAATTCTGTTTTATCTTTTTAAGTTCAATGTTGTGAAAAAAAGCACTCCGTCAGACCTCCGTTTGTCTTGCTAATGTGACAGACGGAGTCACTCGTCTCCGCCTCAGCGATGCCATCTCCACTGATAAGCCTGTCCATCTTCACAGAGAGAAAAACTCCAACACACAACTTCCTGTCTGCCTTTTCTAACAAGGAGAAGAGTGTTTCTCCTGCAGGATTGCTTCACATGATGCATACTGTGGGTGTGTAGCTTATCCAGTGAGCTGCACAGTAAGTTTTCCTCTGAACTCAGTGAGTGAGTCATGCTTAAAGCCGGCAGCGGTGGTGAGACTAAACAAAATTTATGTTATTTCTCAGAATTGTGAAGTCATTGAGCCTGAACTATTTGTGTCACTATTCCCATAATCAGCTCGAGTCATCCCTAAAACATATGGATACAATCAGCAACCTTACCTGGACATTGATGCCTTGACTTCAGTGAAATCCAGCTGAACATCACTTTGGACGGGCTCCCAGCTCTCTACGAAACATCATGGGAACCTGAAAAAGATGTCGCCAAGAAAAATGTTAAATAGGACAAAAACAACACTAACAACATTGAAAAAAGCTCCATCATAAAAAGTACCAAAAGCAAGATAAAATTATGTTTTTATGCTCTTTGGTAAGCTGTAAACATTAGCATGTAGTGCAAACTCTCTTACTAGCTAAAGTACTGAGCTGGTGTTAGTAGCTGAATATTAGAAAAATGGTGATTTTCCTGTTTTCAGGACGAGAATATGAAGTTGTGAGAGTTTAAGCTAACGTTAGCAGCTCTGTCTCACTCACTCTAACCAAATGTGCGTAAAATAGCTAATAGCACTAGAATGCTAGCTAAATTATTCAGTTATTCCTCTTCCTCAGATCCTGTTCTTTTGTAAAGTAAAGCATCATTTGTGAAAATACGAGATTAATGCATAAATATAACGGCAATTTGTGTTCCTTGCTATAAACAAACAATTTTGCCCCTTTTTTTTATACTTCTAATTGGATCATTAGCTTGTGTTTAGCGTCAGATTTTAGCATTGCGTTTTAGCCAACATGGGCTCATTTAACAACCTTTTAACTAGCTTTTACTGTTCACAAACTGGCTGAAAACATCAAAAAGACGGATGCAGATGGATTTCAACCATCTTATGGGATTTTACCATTAGCATTGGCATTCGTTAGCTAACTACAGCTGTCAAAAACCGAGGAATGAGATGCTGCTTTTGTCTTCTTGTATGTCTAACCGACTTACTAAGAAATACCTCAGGTGTTTGCTGAGATCATTACAGTAAACCTGTGCCTCAGGAAAAACACAAGCCATTCCACAGAAACAGACTAGTATTTACCTTCAGGGTCATATCGAAACAGATGTGCTGGCAGGGAAATATTCCCATGAATTATTTAATTTCCTTTACAGACCTACTGATCAGTTTCTGTTTCATGCCTGGCCAGTTTAATCAAAAGGGGAGCGTGCAGGGGGGGCAGGTGCAGAGTGTCATTCCAGGTGAGACGAGGATTTGTTCGAGCATGAAACAGGAAAGCACTTTAATTATTAAAGACAATTCAAGACGGCACAAAACAGGCAGCAAGGTGTGAATTTGGGTAATGATATATTGTAGATACGATAGGGTGACGTACAAATGCGTCAAAACATCAGATTAAAGAAAAAAGGCTCATTCATGCTGCCTTTCATCGGAAAATCCAATTAAATTGCTGAGTTGATTCACACAAAAGTGTCATTGATGCTGAGAAAAAGAAACCTGAGATGAAGAGAAGGACAATTTATGAACTTTTAGTATTTTTTCTGGCACCGATGTGTGGTACTGAGGCTGTAATGTTTGTTGTTTCTGAGTAAAGTGTCTACTTCTGAGATCAAATTACACCTTTACCTGGTTTTTATGAGACTTGAGTGCATATTTGGAGATAATAAAACTTAAAGATCTCACGACAGTAGGCTCCTTTGTTACCAAAAACCTCCATTCACCAGTGTTTTCGAGCCCTGAGAGGCATGTAGTAACTGGACAAACACCCCCACCACGTCACCTCCATATAAGGCTGCTACACAAGCTTCATTGCACGACACAGCTCACCCCAGAATTGCTCAATACCTGCACAAAGCCAGGAGAAGGAGTAAGAACACGTCTTGTACATTCAGTCTTTTGTTGTATTTGTATTTGTGGTCCCGGGTGAGTGATTGCTTCTGGTTAAACATAGTTCTTCTTTGGGGTTTTGTGCTCAGAGAGCTGATGTCATTGGGTGAAAATTACAGGCCATCACCAGTAACACTTGCTAACATGGATACGCTGCAAGGACAAACAATAAACAATGTTCACTCTGGATCTGATGCTGTCTTTTCTTAGTTTATTCCTCAAATTCCCATTAAAGAAATTGAGCATTAAGAATATAAGTTGTCTTTAATCAAGATAATTTCATAAAAACAAACCATTTCCATGTTTTACAGGTAAAAAAAACACAACAGTAGTTCTCAAAAATGCTATTTTTAGTTGTAATGACCCCCAATCTGCTATGAATAGCAGTCTGAGTATTTCATATTACACGGAAAGTAATAAACAGTTGTTGAGTGTTAATGGGGTGACAGAGATGTGTGTCAGTTCCCTGAGCTACAACATGGCTGTGGTATTTTTCAGATTCAAGCATCTGGATTTCATTTAGTTTCATTTTCTCGATTGGTCTTACACCACTCATAACCATATTACTGTATCGTTATCCATTCTTAATTCTTCTCTGTCTGTTTTGTTTGCACCTTTTTATGCTGCTGTTTTGGTTTCCAATGACACTGTTTGTTGATGTTTATTGTGAACAAAAAACAGGGAAGCTCTGATTGAAACACACACAGAGGGAGTGTGATTCTCTCGCAACGACGCCATTAATCCATTATTTATTTTCACTGTAAACAATCGTTTATCGCTATAATTATGTTCTGGATGTTGTGTACAACACTGTTAAACTATGGAGTTCAATAAACATTTTTAGAAATATTCTAAAATGGTTTCTACTTTTTTTTTCCTGGGGTAGATGATCCAGTTTAATCCAGTGTTTACCAAACATTTGCTATCTGCTGTCCTAAGCTGCACAACACACTTCACTGCCAGTCAAAATAACTTCCTTCAGAGGAAAGAGGATCTTTGTGAAATCCTGTTTCTCCGTCTTTTTTGTTGCCCTTTCCTTCTTAAATATTTATCAAGGGTTCGGATGTACAACAGATGCCCCCTTCTCACTTTGCTCTTTATTTGTATGCATGTGGCGGTCGCGGAGGTTCGAGGGTCATTTTGCATCTTGGCTGAGCGACTTGAATGGTCACAGTTCAGCGGTGGAGCTTCAAATGAAGAGGAAGAGGACGTCTCACAAGGATGGCTTCTTCCTCTTCCATCTGCAGTACCTGTGTCTCTGGTGGCTGCTCTCTCACATACAGACCTGCGGCGTCTTTCATCAGCACGGAGCGCAAACTACAGCCTGAACTTCAGCACATAATGGGATCACACACAAAGGACACGGCGCTCTGTGCTTTTACAGTCTCCCTCAGAGAGTATTTGGACAGGAGGCAGCACACCAGGGGCTAAAACTGGGTTGGAAAATATTTTGTGTGTGTATATGTGTGAGAATAGAGAAATTCCTCGGCATAAAACTTCACCATCTGATATGTTTAGCAGAGTTGCCCCCAGAATGCAGAGTATTTTCTTGATCTGGGCTGAACTAAAGGGGAAAGCATGCAGGCCTGATCCCAGGGTCGCAGCGCTCAAAAGCTGATGTGGACGGCAGCCGAGTCGAGCGAAGACAAGAGAGCTCGTCTGCAGATGTTTGTGTGTCTTCTTGTTTGTCCTCGTCTGAGTCAGGCCGACCAGAGCGGGACATCACAGTGACTCAGGTCCTGAGGTATTTAGATTTATTTGTCCTCACAAAGCGAGACATCAGCTGGCGGCTCACAAGCCGCAGTCTTCCCCCGGAAGCGGCTCTTCATTTTCCTGCACGGCTGAAGAAGTGTCGTCTTTGCCAAAGGAAGAAAAGCAGGTCCATTAACAGGAGCAGCTGCCAGGAGAGCTGGAGAAAGTGTGTATTAGCTGCTGATGAAACTCTTGTTTCCTACATGTTGCACAGACCACAGGGAAACGTGCATACAACACCTGTCACATCACCTATTGTGCAGCTTTCTGAGGGGAATTTTTAGAGCAAGTTCAGTTTGGTTTTGAAGAGCTTTGGAGCAAACCAGCGTAGGGAAGGTTTTAAGTATTGAGAGATGGAGTAACAGACGGTGGTTGAGTCTTTTTTTTACTTTTCACTTATCAAAAAATGCAGATTGAGTTGCTTTTGGGTCAACAACCATAAAGAGCAAATGAAATGATGTATTTTAGGAGGCCAACCTGGAAGTTAGCATCACCATGTTAAAAATCGCCAATTTTTGGGTTTAAGAACTCATTCCTGTGATGCCCCATTGGCAGAACGGCTAGCTATAGTTAAAGCATGAAAATAAGGAACCAAACTGTATTGATCATAATCGCATCCATCAGAATAAAAGAACAAAAAGAAACAAGTGAAACAACCCTCAAACTTTGGCCACAATGAAAACAAAGCAAACAGCCGACAGAAACTTTGAACTGGACGTTTTACTCGACAACAGCGCCATGTTCAACACAGCACCAGTACAGTAACTATGTACCCAGATGCCCATAATAACAGGGTTCCCATCATAAATCGCCCCCTCCCTCCCGTTCACAGATGGGTCCACCCTCGTGTCTCACCAGCCAGCAGCACGTCTTAACTCCTGAACCCCAAGCCGCAGCTTTCACCAGTGAGGCCCCATGGAAAAATTAAACTGGACACTGCGAGGAAGCCCAGCTCTGTGGTCATGGCAGGGGAATATGATTGGATAAACACACAGCAAAGCCTCAAACCGGTTCAGTCAGTGCCCGGCGGTGATGTGACGAGAGGCAGGCAGTGAGGTTTTTATTCAGCAGTGTGGCGTGGGGGGGCGGGGGGTCGGATCTGTGGGGCACATACTGTTCCTGGAAGCGTCGGTGGGGCAGAGTTACACAGAAAATGGAAAAGGACATTTATTATCCATGTAGAGCAGGCCAGGCAGCAGTGACATCCTCAGTCACTGTTTATTAAAAACAGGCCTAATTATCCAGCTCAGTCTGCCTGTCGGAGCTATTTCAGTGAGCAGCGAGCAGGTGACTCGTGCTCCGGCAAACTGGGTCATGTGTTCGCACGTCAGCCGCGCTCTAACCCGTGTGTGCCCCCGCTTGTTTTTCAATTAAAGCCCGATCATTAGTGCGTTAGTTCCTGTTTGAGTCTGTAACCAGCTTACATCATCAACATGATGCCCTGCGGTGCCCGTGAGTGTGTGTGTGTGTGTGTGTGTGTGTGTGTGTGTGTCTGCACAGTGCACTGTAAAACAAGCCACTAGAGGTCCTGAGGGACACGTGCACATTATTCCATCCATCACAGCTGAGAGGATTATACACGGATCGTCCGAAGGAGCCACAGGAAGCATATTTACATTTACTCCTTATTTAAAACCTCATACCGGGATATACTGCGAATATAAGCTGCTAGTTGCCAGTTTATTAGGCACACCTAGTTACAACTATTGCGGTCGAATGCAACAGTCATACAAAGGTTCATTTGTTGTGGTGTTTATTTACTTCAATGATTATTCTGGAGGATGCAGTTTGTATTATATAATATTATATAAGTAAATACATCTGAGAGCACACAGTTTAACAGAACCACAACCTGCAGCATCCAAAACAATGTGAATTGTTGAGCGAAAATTGACAGAAATTGAAGATGATGCAAAAAAATAAATAAAGCAGATTTATTGGAGTAATTTCACCGAATTTGGCAATTCCATTTAAATCATTTGCAGCAAAAAATTGTCATCTTTTTAATCAACATTATGCATGAATTGGTAGGGGAGGGTTAGTACAGTTGAAAACCTATGTGGCTTTTAACATTAAGTTACTTTGTCAACGGTCAAATTTGGTGCCATACCTTTGCATCAATTTACATTACAACTGTTCATGAGCCTGAATAAATGTCTAATGCTGCTTTAAATGCTGGTGTGAACCAGCAAAAACAACAAAAAGTAGGAAAATCTGTTAATTTATTCCTCTAAACTTTCAGCTCTGGGGGCAGTAATATAAACTCTGACAATAACTGAATGCAGCTCATTAGTAAACATTTCTTTCCACAGACACCCAACATTATATATGATTATAATCTATGTGACAGAGTTACTGCTGCTTTGGGAGCAGAAATCATTAACTGTTTGCTTTTGAAGTTAATTTCATCATTAGGCTTTTTATCGCACAGAGCAGACGCATTTTTGTGGGAGAATTTTTGAGAAATTCACTGAAATTCCACTGTTATTTATTAATTACTGACTAACTTATTCCCAAACTGTGGATATCTGTCAGTTTGAACGGGAGCTCTTCCTTTGTTTCCGTCCTTTGCAGTAAAATAAACTCATCAGTCTCCCAAATTATCTGCAGTGCCAAGAAGAAAATTCCTGCTATCTGTTCCTCATCATGTCTTTTTTTCTTCTCTCACTCTGATGAACTCATTTGCATGTTATTATCCCGCCGTCTTCCATGAGAGGGGATCAAATTTGAAATGCAAATTGTAGAAATAATTACTACTTGGCTCCACAGCGACAATTCGGCTCCGTTTGCATCGCTAATGGCATCATCGAGAGAGAAATAGGATGCAGCATTTATTTTATATTTATCTGGAATTTCTCTTTCTTTGTCTTTTTTTATTCCATTTTGGAGCTTTCTCTCCCACAGATTAATTGTTTACCCAAAGAAGAAAGCTCATTAACTAGTCATTAGTCTGCCTTTGTCAAAGTAAACCTAGTGAGTCACAAGAGTGTTTTTTAACAGATTGGTGTGAGAATTAACATTTCCTCCAAACCGAAAGCTCGAAAGCCGAAACAGATGTCGGCATCGCAGTCGCTGTAATCACAAATAAATCTGAAATGCATATGGAGGCTCGGCATGGACTCATTGTAGTGATTTAAAGTTTGGAGACAACACCAGACATGAGGAAAGTTTACAAAGGATGTTTGATTTTGATCGTACAAGACTGACGTTACATGAAAAGATCACAATCGATTACAACGAAGGCGTTAACGAAGACTAGAAGGCTCACAGAGAGCGCAGATGTTCACCACCACAGTGTCGTACTTTTACTTAAGTAAAAATTACTCCACTACAAGTAAAAGTCCAGCATTTAAAACTTACAAGTAAAAAGTACAAAAGTATCAGCATCTAAATGTACCAAAGTAACCAAAGTACCAAAAGTAAAAGTACTTGTTATGCAGAATGGACCCTCTCAGTTTATATATTCCTTATTTATACAGTCTACATTCCACCACTGGTAAATATTTAATGTTAGCAAAAGCAGATATAAAGAATTTATTCTTGATTATCACAATATTTCCAAACAAGTGGCGTGAGATGCGACCACGCCCACTTAGGAGACAGGAAGTGTTTGATATTTCATAGCACTGGTGAAGCTCATAATGCAATAATAAATGATCATCTTCCTTCGATCCATCTCGTATCTTTGGCTTCACCCTCCCACCAAGTTTCATGATAATAGTAGTTAGTAAGTGTAGTTTTCTTGATAATCCTGCTGACAAACAGACCCAACTGAAAACAAAAAAACAGAAAGAAAAGAAGAAAAAAACAGTAAGGACACATTTGTCGTGATATCCTGAAGTAAAGCCACAAAAAAGGCAAATTAAGCAATAAAATGCTGTGTGTGGTTCTATAAATGTGCTGCTGACTGCAGACGAAGAGGGACAGAACATTCACACACGTTGTTTATCTCAGACGTCACTTTCTCAAACCGCTAATAGAGCCGACATGTGTGAGCGTGTCACCGACGGCCAGCCGATGACAGAGATGAGCCTCGGTCAGTGTTTGGACAGGCCTGAAGCTGAATGGCTGCTTGTTGCTTTTTCAGGTGGAGCCGCAGACGGTCGCTGAGGGCAGACGGAGACGCTTCCTGTCCTGTTACATTTATCAGTCCATCTCCTCAGACTGAGCTCTAAAAGGCTCACATGTCCTACTATTAATTATATTAGCTTTAGCTTGTTTTAGCGCTCTTCCCCACACTGAAAATGATCTAACTGGACTGAAACTGCTGGAAACCGCAATAAGTCCTGAGGGAGGAAGTTCAATTTTGCAAAAATAACTCAATATTTACCAAATTACAAAGCATTATATCACGAAAGTAAGCCTAAATTACAAAATGATGCTAGTTAGATTAGCATAACTCCATATTTCCCTTTAATTCTAAAATTTATGTTAAGCCAAGATTATTATTATTACAGACTGTTGCCCATAAAGTTGCAATAATTTTGTTTTCAGACACAATTCTCTGTTTATTTCTATTTAAGTGCATCAATAATTAATTTTGCCCAGGTGCAATGACTACATTACATTTACACGTTATCTGTCTAAAAAATAAATCACGTTGTCACAATCATTTAATGGGAAAAGGTAAAAAAACATTCACCCTAACCTACATTGAGAAGCATTGGCATTTAAGTATATATGGTGTTATTTTACAGCTTGTGAAGCCATGTAATTAATCATGTAATTTTTGATAATCAGTCAATTAATTGATAAGTCAACGGAGAAAATTTCTTTGTAACTATTTTGAAAATGTACAAATCTTGATAAAAAAAAGTATTTTTTAGGCAAGAATTTCCCTAAATTCACCTCCAAATGTGAAAGTTTGATGGTTTTCTTTGCCTTTTAAACCAATAAAGTGAATTTATTTGTGTTTTAGGAAAAACAAAATACATTTGAAGACGTCAACTCTGAGAGAAACTGTGATTTGCACACTTTGTTTTACACGATATATAATAATAATCAATGTTGAATATCCTCATTAGTTGCATTGTTTGTATGGTGCTACAGATGTTTCTTAGCTGACACTTTAGCCATCACTAACGTCTTAACTAGCAAAGGCAGTTTTTAGGTTTTGATGGTGCAACCAGATTTAATAAGCTGGAAACTAGTAAAAATATAATAATAGTTAATTGGATATTAAGAACGAAGGACAAACAGAGTGATGGTGATTAGATCAGCTGGTTCAAACCGCTCCAGGTGTGTCGGTTCGTGTCAGGGGCTTTTTGTTGGATGGAAAGAAGACGTGAGTCTCTCAATAATCATTTCTCACGTCCTGACTCTCCTCCAGCTCTGAATATTTCCATCAGTCGCCCCACAGGGCTCGTCCGTGTCCCCGATGACTCAAAGCTAGACTTAGTAAATCTCCTCGCGACGCGCTGGCTGCCGAGCCGCTTGTCAAATGATAAACTGCACACGTGTAACGTCTCGTGGAGTAAGTGGCGGTCTGCGAGCACCGAAGCAAACGCTGCGATGAGGTAACGCTCGTCTGAAAGGAGCCATCAGAGAGCAGCGAGCTGATGAGCTGAAACTTGTGCTGCAATTATTCTTATTTTCATACCATGATCAGCCTGTCATTTTGTTCCCTGCACGGAGCAAATCAACAACAACAGTGACGTAAAAAAGATTTGTCACGAAGGTATAATCACAGCTCTGAAACTTATTATTATTATTACTAAAGTTTGCTGAGGTAACGGTCTTGCTACAGTTTATCAACAATTATCCCAATCAGTTGAAGAAATATGAGGATTTAAGAGCTGGTATGTCTTTAAATGAACCTGTACATGTTGTGTCAGCCATTTTTCCTTTTGTGTCTCCTTCTGATGACTTTGTTACTCCTGCTGTTTGTGTGTTTGTCAGCAGGATTACAGAAAAACTACTGACCCCATTTTCATGAAACCTGGTGGAAGGGCGTCGCACGAGCCGAGGAAGAACTGGTTAGATTTTGTAAAACAAAGATAAAACTATTAGTTATTAGTCATTTTGTGATAGCTGTTTTCAGTCTTAATGCTAAGCTAGGCTAATCGCCTCTTGTTTTTAGCTCATAGTCAGACACACAGACATCACAGAGTCTCATGAAGCTCCTTTGACAGAAAGAAAATGTTGCACCACAGCAGACAGCCTGGTTCATCCCCTGCTTAAAGCATTTCAACATCCCTCGTTTGGTGAACGTGCTGTGTGCAGTTTTGCAAGATTTGTTGGTATTAAGTTTGATTTCTCAAGCACTTATCCCTCGCTGATGGCGTGCAAAGTGTAGCTTTTTATCTAAATTATTTAAGTTGAGCTTTGATTATAAATCTGCTGCTGTGTTGTATCACCCAGCTGAGCTTCTCAGTGGCAGAAACATAAAAACAAAGATTTAAAGCTGGTTTGGCTGAGACCTGTAAAAACAGACACCTCATGAGTAAACAAACTTCTCCCTCCGTTCATCGTCAACACAGCAGTGACAGAATTTACATCTGAGTGACGTTGGAGTAAAGGGTTAGTCTTCTCGTATCACGCCTTCAGTCTCATATAGTACTGACTGAACTCTCCGGAGGCTCAGAAAGAACAAATGTGGTGTTTTTAAACGGGAGACGCTCCCTAAAGAAAACACTGGCTGTCAGCTCGCCGTCCCTCAGCAGCCCTGAGAACACGCCGCGCTGTCAGTCTGTCTGTGGATGGATCCCCGGGGATCGTCCGGAAGACGAGATGAGTGTGAGATACGTGATGAGTGCAAAGGTCAGAGGTCGGGGGGGCCGGCAGGGTTCGGGGCTTTAAACTTAAACTAAACAGAGTCGCTAAAACGTGCCACAGTTTGAGTCGGTGGAAGCTGCAGTCGGCTGCTTCATTCATAAACAGTTAGAGGTGCTGAATGAGAATCTATTTTTGGTGTTTATCATGATCACAACAAAGTACAAACACACTAAAGACCGCCAGCCCTCCCACACAGCAGCAGACACCCAGACTGAAAGACAAAACAAACAGTCAAACGTGTTGTTTTTTGTGTCCTACTGGTCAGTTTGCATGTTCTCAGGGTTGTTCTGCATCTAGCTGGTGGTCTTCTTTTACATCTTCTACCATATTACACATCAGTATAAATGTCTATATGTTTGTTTTGAATGTCTTTGCATCTTTCAATGTCTTCTTGTGTCTCTTTTTTGTTACTTTGTGTCTTTCGGTGGTCTCTCTCTCTTTAGTCATTTTGTATTTCTGCAGCAGTTCTGTGTCTTTTGGTGTCACAGAGGTTTTGTTGTCTTTTTTGTCGTAGTGGTCATTAATTATCATGGTTGTTTTTCTTGCACCTCTTTGCATAAGTTATGTATCTTTTTGTGATGGTTTTGCATCTATTTATTGTTTTTGTTTTTTATCTCTATGTTGTTGTTTTGTGTCTATTTGTGATCCTCTGGTGTCTCTAGATGTTTTGAGGCTATTAGTGACGTTCTGCATGTCTTCATGTGCTTTTGTTTTGTGCATCTCTTTGTGGTGATTTTGCTCAATCATTTGTCTACAACTCGTTGACTTTGTTGTTGTTTTGTGTCTCAGTGCACCTCATTGCATGTGTTAATTGTCTCTTTATGGATATTTTGTACCTTTTTCAAATAATCTTGTCTTGCATTTTGCTTCTTTTTTCTTTCCTTTCTTTTATTGTGTGTTTGTAGTTGTTTTTATGTCCCTTTGTGGCCATTTCATGCATCTGTTAAGTCATTTTGCATTTTTTTGTGTTTTTCTGTGTATTTGTAGCTTTCAAAACATTTTTGCCATTTTGCATTAATCTTTCTTTGGTTTCTCTGTAGTGATTTTGCATCTCTCAGTATTCATTATGCATCTTTCAGAGGTCATTTTGTGCCTCTTTGTCATCATTTTACGTCATTCGATGGTCTCTTTGTTTTCCTTTGGCACCTCTTTGAGTTTTTGCAGTGTCTTTGTATTTGCTTTAGGTATCGCTGCCATCTTTCGGCATCTTTCAGTGGCTTTTTTGTGTCTCTTTCTGTCTTTCTGTGGTTATTGGCCGTCTCCTTTGTCCTCCTTCAGTGATATTCTGCAGGTGAAGCCCAGGGGGCCACCTGACCAATCAGGCCCCTGGGCCTGTGCTCGGTCATCTATTCAGTGATCCTCCCCTGATCGTGATACTTAATGCCTTAAATGTCCTCTGTGCTTCAGAGTTATTATATCCATCTCTGTGCTGCTCAGTGTAAATGAGTCATAAAAAGACGTGTTACACACCAAAACAACTCCCCTTTCTGTCTCTGGGCCTCATGAGTCAACGTCTCATTGAGCTGCACGGTGACATATGTCAGGTCCGTTCATTGTGCGTCCCTCCGCTGTCCCCAAGGACGTCTTTTAACAAGGTGGGGAACACCTGATCTCGGTGGTGCTTTAAGTGGTTAACTCTCAGCTTACGCTCTCCGCTGGGGGTGAGGCTGTTTCCCACAGTACGTTCTGTCCTTCATGAAACACTGGAAACGGGACACTCCTCTCTCCTCAATCCGGGCTGAGGGGATCGAGGCACGCAGGGGGATCGTCTTTCAGCTCCCACGTCTGACTCCTGGTTTACCTGAGAGCGCCGCGCCGGGTTCAGGCCTGTCCGCTCTCGACTGTACCTGCGGCGTGAGCAGCTCAGGTAGTTTAACACACGACCTTTACTGACCTGCCTTCACCTCACACACGTCTGCACCGTGTAATCCTGATAATTAAAGCAGAGCGGATCAATCTATCCTCACCATATTAAATACTAGAATGACTGACAATTAAAGCTTTTTTATGGCTCTGTACCTACAGTAAAACTAGGTCACAGCTGATATGGATTTATGGGCCAATAATTACGGTAAGTATGGTGATTATGGTAAACTAAATGTCCACAATTAAATACGTTTTTATAAACAAAAACTATGAAAAAAACACACAAATCTTATATTTTCCAAGCTTTTACTTCTTCCTTAGCAGATCTTAGTTTGCTAAATTGTTACTTTGATCGAAGATCATTAATCAAACTACTGTTCTTAAGGTCAACGATGAACTTTTATGCTCAAAATAATATACATTAAATGAATACAGACATAAGAAACTACATATTAAGTACTTTTAGGTACAATAGGATGCTTTGTTTTCATTTTATATTCAAAACAACTACTTGTAATTTGGCAGCATAAATTAATTAATAAATTAATATATAAAGAAGCAAAAATGTTCTTTTTGTACCTTTTAATCTCAATGTAGTACATTTGTTTTACTGTTGTTATGAGTTAAAACTAGTGACACTTAGTGAGCGTTATCTTCACTTCATTCAAGCTTTAAAACTGTAAATATCAGATAATTCATAATCTAATTAAATACTATTGTTTTGTATGTATTTAAAGAATAAAACATTCAACGAAGACCAGTGAAAATAAAAGGATTCTGTGTTTGACACACAGCTGGTCTTCAGCTCAGCTCAGTTCAGCCCGTCACGGTTCAGCAGGTGTTTTTCCCATCAGACATCAGCGTCTCAACACCAACACACTGCTGCGCTTCACACAGCCTCCATCTGCAGGGACGACTCGCTCAACTTTCGCTCGGTTGGACGCGACTTCGCTCCACATCAACTGAAGGAAACCTCGACAGAGATATATTTTCCACTTGAGAGACGCTCAGTTCTCCTGGAAGCAGCGCTGGAAAGTAACTACTGACTTCTGTCCTGTAGTGAAGTACAATTTTCAAGTACTTTGAGGTTAATTTTGCTATATTAGAGCAACTTCTAAATACACTTTAGAGGGGAACATGCAGGACTTTTACTGATGCAGAGTATTTTTTCATTGTGGTTTTATTACTTTTACTTAAGTAAAGGATCTGAGTCCTTCTTCCACCACTGTCTGGACAATAACTTGATGCTAAAAAGGTCTTTTTGACACATAAACCCCCATCCAGGAACATAAACCAAACTTTACTTAGATTACCTGCCATTTAGGACTAACATGCCTCACTGTGGATTAACTTAATCTAAGTTAAACACCAACCTTTTGGTTTACATTAGGATGCTTTGGCTTGTGATCATCAGAACAATGCTGCTAATAAATAAACCACCTTTTTATTCCCTCTACATCAATGCTGACTTTGCATTGTAGTGGATTTACGACCTCTGTTCTGCTATTTTTTCAGACCTAACGCCCTGCTGGCACAGCACCAAAAGTCTGGTTCTTGAAATAAAGCAGGAATGTTATGCTTCAGCACAATGGGGATGTTTTATTTTCCGGTGGAGATGCATACACACAGAGCCTGGTATGTGTGTGTGTGCTTATGCATACATTCACAGGTGTTAGCGACCAACAGAGGCCAGACCGGGAACAAGACAGTGTTAAGGAAATGGATTTCTGGAAGTGAATGTTTAACACCATCATGTAACTCTCGTCTTGACCGGCTGCTCTGTGAGTCACCGTCACAGTTTGACCCTTAACTCGTTACAGAAGCACCCGTCCACTGTCAGACACCAGACTTTAAGCCATGTTAGACACAGTTTCTGCACTGTTTCAGTTAGTTCAGACTGAAACATCTCAACAACGGCTGTGCGTAACACCACTGCGCTCTGGCTCACAGATGACGGATTTATAAACATAACAGTGCTGCAGCCCGCACATGCTGTAAGGAGACGGTTTTCTTTCAGTATAAATCAGAGGAGTTTCATTTTGGAAGCATGCGTCGTCAAAAAGTTACATAAGTACAGTAAAAAACACTGTAGGACCGTAGTAAAGGTAGTAAAGGAAATTAAAAGATAAACTCTCCGGAAAACATACTTTAAACTTTAAATTAAATTCTTCCTTGAACAGCGTTCAGCACATCAGCAAAAGCCACGAGACTTTTGAAACTTCTGAATGAGCTAAATATTATTTTCTACAATCAGTTCATCTTGAGGACATTAAAAAAAGAAGCGTTCGTTCAATCTTAAACCTACAAATCAAAAGCTCAGAGGCTTCAATTACCCGGCGGGGCACTGCATTATTCCATCCTCCTATAAAAACAATGATACCACACACCACCAGGCACAAAGCCATGCCATGGATTACTATTATACCTCAGAAGCTACAAACTGGTTTCCAGCATGAACTCATTCTGGATGAACAGAAGGATTCTTGGTTTCCCTCTTTAAGTGCTTCTTGTTCCTGCTCATAAGGGGCTGATGGGGGGCAGAGGAGTACATGGGAAACAAGCTTGTTAATTCAACTTACAGCAGGGTTTCCACGGGCTCCTCTCGTACGGACAAAAGAGTGGTGAAAACAAAAACCAACGGGCTTGTTCTTTGGTTTTTGTTGTGCAGTAAAACCAACCAGTCTGTGAAGCACATTCCTCACAGTGTGAACAAGAGTGGAGACACAAGAAAGGAGTTTAATGTGGCCTTTGGTTCAGATTTGTAAAAAGTGAAAGTTAAATGTAGCAAAGCTATAATATCAGCCCTCATTGAAATAGTTTGGAAGTTGCTATTTTTAAATCTAAAACTAAAACACGAGAGCAAAAGGGCTGGATTAAGCTTTTTCTTTGCTTTTATGTTAGCATGTCCAGCTAACTAGCTTGCCTCCTACAGCATTAAGTGAAACAATTCAAGCATTTGTTTTCTGATTTTAATTAAAAGCTTAAAAATGTATCATATAAATCCACATTTAACAATGTTAGCATGTTGTTTTTTAATCTGGAACCAAAAAACACAAAAGCTAAGTGTCAGATTAAACTGACTTTTTATTGTAGCTGTAAACAATAGCATGTCTGGCTAACTAGCTTAAAAAGAAGTTTATTGCAGTGTTTGGTTCAGATTTAACATTTTGAAAATGACTAACTGCGTATCAATGCTTGCAACAGTTAAAAAGTGATGGTTCCTGTCTAGCTGCTTTTGTATTCTATTTTTTTTTTTCAAACTGACACTATTTTGGACTACAAACTGGCCAAATATGACTTCAGTTACAGTTTTAATGAAAATAAGTGTCTTTTTTGCTAATCTCCAACTCTGAACTGATTTATTTGAGACATTCAGGGTCGACACAGCCGACTAAACTGAAACAAATCTCGTCTCTTGACTTTATCATATCTAAGAGGACAAGGTCAGCTGTAACCGGGACAGAAACAGTATTTCAGTTTACACTGAAACAAGCTCTGTGATGTTTGCTAAATAACATGCTCGGGTTGGAGTCGCACCACAGATCAGACGCAGATAGACAACGGCTCGTCTGCACACATGTAACCTCCAAATGGGGCTTAAATGCACAACGGACAGGGGATTTATTGATATAATCCAGACAAGGAAAAGGCTCCTGATTTAACGCTACATTGCATCACTTGTATGTGGCGTCCAGAAGATACTGAAGGCCCATGAAGCTGTCACCCCACGGGCAGCTTGTTGACAGTGAAAACGTGTTTGTTGACCTCACTTCTCCCTCGGGTGCTCTTCATGTTGTCTGGGATAAAGACTGAGCACCAGGAAAGCCGGGCCAGTGACCTCAGCCTTCGGCCTCGAGGCTGCAGGGATTTCCCAGTGTATAAACAATGGTGTGATCCCTCCGAGTTCATAAATACACACATGTATTATGTCTACAAACCACGTGTCCGAGCTGAAGGGACGAGCAAGAAAAAATCCAACTCAAACATGGATTTAAGTATCTCGACTTGGGATAAAACTGGTATCTTCAGCTGGTTCCAGCTTCTAAATCATTATGATTTTCTTTGTTTTATGTTGTAAAACAAATGAATTTGACATTTAAAGAGACCAGCCTGGGCTCTTGGTGCTTATCGCGGGTATTTTCCACCATTTTATTATATTTTTTGGACCAGATTATCAGCAAATCAGTTGATATTGAGAATAATAGTTGCAGACAACCAGTAATTTCTGTACAATTGGAAAAACAATTTCCTCCTAGTCAGTTCATCACAATAAATGTGACAATCATTTGTATTTTTTTCCCTTAATTGTCTCTTTTTTATTGTGCCCGAGTTGCATTGTCGTATCACTTCATTATGTTTCACTCTGTTTGCTGTCAATCAACTGCTGCCCACACAAAGAAACGGACAGAAAATGTGTGTGTCTTTGTTTCTCCTGGAACAAGAAGTTAATTTCAAGCTTGGTTTGACACTACAAAAATGATAAGAATATAAGAAAACGCTGCTAACTGCGTACGGCAACAGACTGGGAGGACTGTAAACTAAAAGGCAGACGGGCGTGAATGGTCGATAAGTGAGGACCAAACCTTTAAATTTAGCGTGTGATGCTGAGACAGCTCGCTAAAACAAAGCTGTGTCTGTTCTTCTGCAGAGGCGGATGTGAGAGCAGCAGGGGAGCAGGTATGAATCCCCGCAGACCTCCACAAACTCTCTGCTCTCTCCTGTTAAACCTCTGACCAATATTTCATTGATTTTTTCCACCCATTTTTGTGACAAGGTAGAGAATAGGTTTCAAAGGCATCTCATCCTCAGAGCTCTAACCTAAATGTAGCAGCGGTGGAAAAGGCTTGAGGTTGTCGTGCCGGTGGGACTCTGCAGTCTGGCCGGGCTTCGCCGTCTGGTGAGGAAACAGCTGCCATGACCCACTTCTCTGCTGCACGTGAAGCTTGTCTCAGAGTCTGACATGATGTTTTATCTTTTTGTCTCTGGTGGCTTCTGATCCATCGACTCTAAACAGCGGTAGAAGTACATTTACTTCAAGTACTGTATAATTTTGAGGTACTACTACTTCCATTTTGTACTTTACTGCTTCACAACTATACTTATTTGAGCTTAGATTTTTAATACAAAATATAACTCAACCAATTACTGAAGAGAGGTCAAGCTGCCCAGAGTGATTCAAATTGGCTCTCCACTTTTACCAGCTGCAACATTTAAGTGATGAATGGACTGTGAAATATGGCTTTTAAAGAGCGGAAATTAAGCTCAAAGTGGGTGGCTCCAGCTGCCGCCACCTTGGCAGTGCACGACTCCTCCAAACTCCAAGTTAGTCCAAAAAAAAAGGGCAAAGAGGTGGTGCAGGAAGGAGTGAGGGCAGCCGCCATACACTCAAAGTGGGCATGCAAGACTTTTAATGTGAATGTAAATGACATGGGAGAGTTAGTCATAAATGGAGAAATGATAGAAACCAAAACTTTTTTTTTCATACCAGGCAGATAATATGTTTTTTATCTGCTGTGAAGTTGGGCATTTTAACATGGGAGTCTATGGGGATTGAGTGACATGTTTGAAAACAGCTATCATGATGTTTAAAGCAGCAATCGTGACATAGGGTACAACAGTAAATGTCCACAATGTGTAACGGCCATGGGTTAAAACATCGCTCATCACATTTCACATTTCACAGGCTATCATACGAATCACACTGCAAAGTTTTTGTAAGAAATCACGTGCATAACTTGAGAATACATTACATATAACAGATTAGTTTTTAGGTTGGGCTGTTTATTCTGTTTAAAGAGAGTTATGATGCCTGATTATCAACAGTCTGGCTTGGACAATCAAATAGATTCAACAGTAAAAAGCAGTCTATGTTTTCTATGTTTTCTGAATTGAGATTGTGGGTACAGCGCGCTCTTTATCGCTCATTACAGTACGTTCAAGAACAGATGAAGACAGAGACAGCAGAGGTTACGTTTGTCAAAACATTTCAAGCATCAGTGGTTGATTTCTGGCTATTTTTGTGTTTCTTTGTCCCAGAAATAGTCTGGTCCCAAATTGCTAGCTGTTAGCAAATGATGTGTTTACTCATTTGGCATTACTACTTACTCAACTATGTTGATGAGCAGCAACAGTAGAGGCCAAACAATCAACTTGTTCCTTTTTGAACGGCCACTGCATTTAAACTAAAAACTATTTTCTTCTCTGCGTCCTTTCAGTAACATTAGTACACACAAACACACACACACACACACA
>CAFUXE010000902.1:128796-142217 GCA_903364295.1 Serranus cabrilla
CACACACACACACACCTGCGTTAATAAAATCAAGCTCCTGGTGCAGTGTGATTACATCAGTTAACAAAAATTCTTGTAAAATGTCTAAAAATGTCTCCCGCTGATCAGTTAACCTAAAAAATCCTGCTTTTTTGAGTCTGGAGGAGAAACACAGCCAATCACTGAAAATTATCCAGTGTCGGAAAAATCTTCAAACTGACACCGGCTATAATGACAACAGCAGAGGACTTCTGTATTTGATCTCAGACAGATAATAAACAAGAGAAGAAAACCTTTGTTTGTCTTTGGCGTCATACTGATGTCTGTATTCTGCAAACAGCATCCAAACAGCAGTTTATCTCCCCTCCCCCACAAACAGGAATTCTTTGAGATCCACTTAAACATTCCCGTGGAGCAGGGTAATAAAAGAGCTCAGGTTGCCCCTGTGTTCATTCACCGGAGACGTAGTACGGCAAACAAACAAGCAGAGTGAAAGGCTAACCCTGTTGTTTGGAGTCAACTACATCCTGTACAGTATAATCCCTAAACGGAGGGCTTTTGTTGGGAAGGGCTGAGCTAACTGCAGGGCGTGGTGGTATTACTGTACCGTACCTCCACAGAGCTGTCAGGGTGAAATACAACTCGCACAAAAACCGAGAGAAAGAGGAGACGGAGCACCGAGGAGGCTGATATGAACCAGAAAGAAAACCTAAAATAAAGGCTTTGTTGTTTTTGTCCTAAAAACCCCACATGGATTATGGTCCAGACAAAAAGACCTGCGGTCGACAAGCTTAAATCATATTCATAGCTCTGAACAGAATCAGGTCATTTCATAATGGGAATGTTGTATCCCAAATGACAGGCGAACACAGCCTCAGTGTGACAGTGATTTACAGTAAACGCCCCTGCAGGCTGGAAACGGGCGAGGGATGGCGGTGATAAGTGAGAGAACGGCTCGCCAGACTTGTTGTTACAACAGGACGTGGTCACACATCCAGCTGCAGAATTGCATAATATGAGAATAGGAAATTCTGCTGATAAACTGTCTATTGTTCCAAAGTGCCAAGCAGACCAACTAAATAAACACAACATGGGCAGGTCCGCCGACAAGTCCAAACAGCAGCTCTGGGTTCAGGAGATGGAAGGTGTCCACCAGAAAATATAACTCAGTTCATTCAAGTCAAAGCTATTTAAAGTGGTTATACAGTTAGATGTGGTATAAAAGGCTCTGCTCTCTGAGTGAATCTGATTGGATATGATTGGATGCTACAGATCAGCTGGAGGCCGAGCAGCTGAAGAATGAGCCGCTGATTGTGAATGAAGCTAATCAGCTAATGTCTGAACCACCAGCAGGGGTGGACAGCAACAAAGGACATTTGCTCGAGTATATTAAGGCAATTCTGAGTATCTGTACTTTGCTTGAGTATTTCCTTTTTTTGGTGAATATATGTCTTTAATCTTCTACTTTCCAAGGACAAATATTGTCCTTTTGACTACACTTCTATGAAGGTTCTTAAGTACTTGTTACTTTAAAGGTTCAAAGTTAGTAATGGGTACCAACACCCTGTATTAAACCAGCCCTGGGGTTAAATTGTCCAAGATCTTAGTATTGTTGTTCAACAATACTTTTTAACATGTGTCCTGTTTACAACACCTTGTTATGGCCCATATTTACATTCGTAGTTAGCCAGGCCCTATAGTAGCCGTAGTATATATGAACAACGCACAGCCAGAAGTGACGTTAAGAAATTTGAACATGAAGGCGGGAATAAGGAAACAGTCAATCAATGTTTTGACAAACAGGCAGACAAAACAAAACCAAATGCATGACTTCCTTGGTGAAGAAATAAAGCTTATTTTATCTTATTATTTTACTGATTGTCGACAGAATCAAGAATTTGTTAGCCGGTTTTCCTAAAAATGTTCTGTGTCACTCAGCCCCAAACACATTAGCTCCCATTAAAATATAAATAAAAACAGCTGAGCACTGTAGATTTGAGCGAAACAGGAGAAGATTATTTGGTACTATTTTCGGCTGCGGATTAATACACATTTGGTGCTTTAGTGAGAGTAGTAAATACTGTGTATTAGACACTAGACAAACATACAGTAGCCTGAGGATCAATTCATCGTGTTGATTTTGTCGTGATATTTGTTTTTGATAACAAATTACTTGCTATATTGTGTTATTAATCATACTTATTCTTAAAGTGTGGTGATTGTGATTTAAAAACTGAAGACTCTTGTTTGTATTTACACGTATGCATATTGATTAATACAATGTATAATATGTCATATCTGCAGCTGGAAATCGACTTTTCATGGCATTCATAAAAGGAGTTTATTATTAGAAAGCTGCTGTTTCTTCTCCTATAAAATCCAATAAAAAGCATATACGGTAAAAATAGATTACAGTCTTTGAAATCTAAACATCTAACGATCCTCCAGAGGTTTTTGTTAGCCTGCACTTACGACTTTTCTCACTCACAAACAACATCCTCGTCGCTTAAAGCGTAACGCGGCCTCCTCGCAGGAGATGAGATGTGGTCTTGGTAAGTGGGTGAAGCCGGGATGCCGGGCTGCGTTCAGCCGCCTCAGGGGGGCTTCACGCATGCAGGCGGGTTATATCAGGTCAGGATTGGAGCTGGATCCCCTGCAGCGGCCGGCAGAGTCGGTATCCTGCCCTGTTTTCATTCCAGATGTCCGCTCGGGGACGAGCTCTGGTGGAATTGGTTTAGCCCCAGGTAGCGCTGGATGAGGAATCCATATTTTCAGCTAAATAGGGAAATGTGCACCACCGTTCAGAGCAATAACCTCGCCATCAGTGGAGAAAACCAGACGTGCATGGCTCAGACAAAAGGTTGGCTGCCTTTTGTGTCTTTTTATGCAGCTTTTTTATCACAAAAAACTTGTAACTTTTAGTATATTTTATGGTACATGAGCTGAAATGAGTTGGGGGTTAAAGTGCAGCCCACATGATTTAAATTTCCACACTCTGTATTTCATGCTCAACAAAACACCATTTCCCAGGATCACAACACATCACGTCTCTGACTGCAGCTCCAGTTGTTTCCTCCATGACTCTGGAATATGAAATGATTTACAGCGAGGCACATTTTTCACCCACATTAAAACTGCAGCGAGCCAGAGGAATACAAATATAAACATCACTTAAAGTTCCTGCGCCCAGATGAACTCAATAGCAAAAACAAATGGCCGGTTAAGCCAGGCACCGAGCCTTTGTGCACATTCTTTCACCAAATGGGTTTCTCATCTGCTGCCGTGTCTCTTCTTCAGCATCTGTTGCTCCGAAATCTGAATACAGCATCAATCTGAGGCGGTAAAAGATTCTGGAAATGTTTCTGGTGCAGAAACCTGGCGGGCACTCGTTATGGAAATGGATAGTTTGGAATTCATGAGGGAAATAAAGCAGAAAAATGTGACTGTGGTGACTATTTTTAGGAATATAAAGATAAAAACATTACTGTGAACCATTTTGGAAACATTTTTAAAGCGACCTCTGTCACAAATCTTCATCAGGCTCACATTAGGAAACATCTTTATACTCAAGCCACAAACACCAGACACATCCGTAATTTCAACTAAATGCATCCATAAAAGGACACAATTGAAACCAGAATCTACTAAAAATAGATACAACTCAACAAATTAAGAGAAAGGACATTTGGAAAGAGAATTTCAGACTAAAAATCGACCATTTTTAATTTATACAATTGTTCATGTGTGTCAGTCCAATTATTGGTGTTTAAGTTCATGCACCTGTATAAAAATAAGCTTTACACTGTCCAGATTCGTCGCCCAGTCCAATGGACACAATGAACTCTGAATCCTGCCATCTGACTCCACCCGAATGTAAAGAAAATGTAGGTAAAAAGCAGCAAAAACTCCAGTTAAAAGTACTTTTGCAGAGCAGAAACGTTGCTCAACTGGATATATTCAGTCTGAAGGCCTGTGTATAACTACTGTATGTGTGGCTGCTTTTATTCAGATCGACTCTGACTGCACGGGGGGACGTGACATTGAGACGAAACCGCTCCGGATGGCCGAGAGCAGAAACTGGATCAGACTGCTGACCACAGGTTTGGCTGCGTTCGTGAGTCAGAAACGCAGAGAAACAGAAAGGACTTTCAGGTGATTGCAGACGTTTTGGAGACCCTCAGCTGATTGACTTTCTAAAAATAAAACTCCTGAAAAGACTTGTTTTGTATCTGTGCAGTGGAACGTCAGATTGATTATTGTGTGCTAACAATCACTGCCTTGTTGTAAACATCTGTTTTTGGTGCTAGATAATGTGCCAGTGGCTTGTAGATGAATGTTTTCATGGCGGTCACTTGACAAAAACAGAGACAGGTTCAGAAAGAGAACATGCATGAAATGTCTTTCTACAGTAAAACTCTGTCAGTCTGCTTGTTCTCTTTCCAACGAAACCAATTAAAATGTGTGTTTGTTGGGTTTTAAATAGTAGTTCTGTTCTTATTTGATCAGATAAAAACTGACTGAGCTAAATTTGAGTATTTTGGGGTGCATTTTAATTGTCTATCAGACAGTGGACAGTAGAGAACTGATGATGAGAATGAGAAGAGAGAGCAGTGGGGATGGACATGCAACAAAGAAGTATTTTAGCATTTGGCTCAAAGTATCACAGAGATGTTAGCCAACTGTCAGCGTTGGAAGAAGAGCTGCGATCATTTCTTAAAGTCACAATCTCCAAGATCGAAGACCACTCATTCTGGTGATATCACACCATTGAACTTATCATCCCTTATGTTTGGGTGAATAGGGGCCTTCTCTACCCTCTAGTAGGTTGTTATCAGCTCATTCATTGGCTGGTCGATGTTTTGTTACATTTCACTTTGATTTTTGTTCGTTTTAGGATACAAAACCACCTCTCTAAGGTTAGGGCACTTCTGCACTGGCGTTGTTCCCAGTATGTGCACTAGGGGGCGTTTCCAACAATACACATTAATACAGCAGCCCATTAGTTGCACTGATAACAACCTGCTGAACCTACTAGTAGGTATAGAGTAGGTCGCTACTTGCTCATACAAGAGATGATAACTGCTGATAAACACCCATTCAGTAGTCTGATAACGATGGAATCGGCTAAATCTATAATGTCACATCTTTTTGTATTTATACAGATTTGTATCATTATTGATCAGCAACAACTTACAATACCAAATAAATGTCATGATGTAAAAAGTAGGACTATAAAAAAGCAGAAAATTGAAAACTCAAGTAAAGGAAAAGTACTTGAGTAAATATGCTCAGTAACTTTCCCCTGTGGACTCGTGAGGCCTCCTGGATGGTGTCAGATGTTTTCAGAGCCTACGCTTGTTGATGTAATCTGTTTGCCTCCATTTAACATTGAACAAATACAGCATCATCAACACCAGAGCTGTCCCATCACGTCTCCTCCACCCACGGGCCCAACACCACCAAATCCAGACGTGAGCCAAGCGCTCACTTTACTCTCTCAGCCGCAGATCCCGGGCAGAGCTCCGTGTCCTGACAACAGCAACCAGAAAGCAATCAGAGCAGTCAGGCCCGGCTCTCAAGAGCCACAATTAGATTTGTAGCGCTCCAGACTCGGTGTTGAGCAATCCGCCAGCCCAGACTACACCCTGCTATGAGTTCATTAAGAAACTACCCACACTACACCCATTCATCTCAGTCAGCAGGGTATGCAGGAAACCAGAACCCCATTTCCAATTCACCGCCAGCCATACCAGAGGCACACACTCACACAAAGACCCCAGCACGGATGGCTCGCATTGTATCACCGACTTTCCTTCCTGCGTATTCTCATATTTGCTAAACCACCTCTGCTGCAATTGTGCTTTGTGTTTTCACGGGATTAAGTTAAGAAAACATTTACATGCAGGTATGAAAACAGACGGGTGAACATGAGAAGTGCTGGCTAAATACAGCGGGAGGGAGAAAAGGTTAATGGGTACGGTGCAGTCAGAAGAAGCTCAAAGTAGGTCAGCTGGCAGAGAGGCGTTTGTCTGGCAACACAAAGGTGAGTAACAGGACCGGAGGAGGAGTTAAAGGTCAGGAATCCCTCTTTTAAATGTTTGTTTTTGTGCATATTTAAACTCTGCAGCACCGCATTTCAAAAGCCAGAGGCACCGGTGCTGCTCGCCATCCACCAACATGTTTGAGGGGGTTTTCGTTGCCTCGTTTTAGATCCTTCACTTCCCAGAATTCCCACCCGCATCGCCCCTGCCCGCAGAGCACAAAAAGGATGGATGGATCCTCTCCATAAATAACCAGCAGAGCAAAGCCAAAACCACTATGTTTTCCTCTCCATGCTTTGTTTCAAAGCCCCCGGACAGCTCACTCCAGAAAGTAGCTGTCCAAATGTGCTGGATCCATCACACGGGCAGATAAATCTCTGGCACACATTTGAATAAGGGGAAAATAAAGGCGCAGGGTTTCAGTAGATAGAGGAGAAGAAAAGCTGAAATACGATCAGATTAGAGCAACTTGTCTGCACACGAGATTACAAACACAGAATACGTGTTGATTTAATGTGTCATGGAGGGATTTTTCTTTATTAAAAGAGTCTGAAGCATCACTTTGAATCAGTGCAAATGATCCGTCAACACTAAATACATCTCCAACTTTCAACAATAGATTCACTGTTTTTGGTCATTTAAAGCAGAAATGTCAAACATTATCTTGTTTCAACTGTTTGTTTGTTTCTTCTGCTGCAGATTTTTGTCAGTTTTATGTTATTTAAAATGATTTTTGGGGGGTTTGCTGTGTTGGAAAGACAAAACAAGAAATCAAATATGTTGCTTTGGGTTTTAAGAACTTTTGTTTGGTTTTAAACATTCCAACATCCATTGGTTAATAGTTGTTTTTGTTTCATTCCCTTCAGAGCATTTTAGCACCTTTCGGCTTATTGTTTTGGTTTTTTGCAGCCAACAATTGTGCTGTTTTGTTTCACTCTCAAGGCTCTCATCAAGTTTACAGCAGCAGGTTAAAAAGGGCCAAAAGATCCCAAATAATGCTCTGACTGATACTGTCTCATGCTTCTGTATTGGCAATAAAAGATTCATTAGTGGTAACATGGATTTATGTTACTCTGTTCTCTGAGAGCAACCTGGGGAAATAACAATACATTCAACTGATAAATCATTAAAATAGCGGCGATAATTGCAGCTCCTCTCTGCAGACAAAGACACACACGCACGCACACACAAACACACACAAAAAAACTCATCGTCTCATGCCTGGCTCTAAGTGTCTCATTTCACTCCCACAATGCCGCAGCTTTAAAGCGCAGTGGGATTAGTGGCCTGATTAAAGCTGTGTGTGCTCACACATCCATGTAACACACCACATGCAGTAAACACACAATCACACACACACACACACACACGCACACACATATAAACACACAATTCTCCAATCAGACGGAGCAGACGGGGGTCAATACACTCAGTCTGTCACCTTGCCAACCGCAGGTCTTATCACGCTTCCAGCCAGGCGGAGAAGCACCTCGCAGCAGAAATGTGAGTGTCAACACGTTATCAGGCATCATCGCCCTCAAATCACTGCACAGACTCTGAATCCTGCACCAGCGGTCCCCAACCTGGACTGTCTGACGCCCCCCTTACAGAGGGACTCAAGTACCTTCAACCAAACCTGCCATCCAGCCTGCTTTCACCAAATGGCTTATGAGTATAGAGAAAAGTCATTTCTCGTGTTATCATAACATTTTATACTTTTCATGTGTCCAGGGGCCAAAATCCCAATTCATTTTAGGGGGACAATAAATTGTAAAATATCTGTCTTACTATCTGTGAAAAAGTAAAGTACACTGTTTACAGTACAGCGTTTGGTCTTGTTAGCAATCATAAGCTAAGCTATTAGCTTAACCGGCTATTAGCTTAACCGGCTATTAGCTTAACCGGCGTGCTGATAAATAAAAAAAAAAGAGGCTGATTTTGGACAAAGCAGGAGAAATTTCACTTATCATGTTAAGATCTTGAGTTTGTTCAACAAGTGGAGTGATAAATGACTTACTGGCTTTTACACATTGCTGTGGTCACGTCCCCAGCATCCCCCCTTTTCTGAATAACGTAGTAAGATTACATCCATCCTTTTGAAGGGAAAAGGGGGTTAACGACTCTGTATTAGCAAGTCGTACCTAATAAAGTGGCCAGTGTGTGTATAAATCCCCCCAGCGTCTGACTGAAGATTTCTCCAGCTTTATTCAGCCTTAGAGCTGCTGTGGACTGAGTGACACATATACGGCTTATTGTTCAGTGGAGTGGATGATTGGGAGAGAGACCTGAGCCTACACGGTGTCGATATCGCATGTATGACCTCGGTGTGCTCACATTTTAGAGTGGAAAAGGGGTATTTTTCACCTCTCTTGTTTCCACTAATAAAGCTGGGCTGAATGTGGGGATCTGTGTGTCGTCTGAATTTTAAAACTGCTCTTGACACTGAAGCATTATCCTGCAGCAGCTGGTGACAGGATGATGAACAGTTGGCTCTGCAGCAGAATACAAGACCAATCCAGAGGCAAATTACTCACAGGGGAAGGTGTGCCCAGGCAGTGTACAGAGAATGAACAAGTGAGAGTGATGAAAAAAATAACTGAACGGTGAACTCTGGATTTTAAAAGATGGCCTTGGCGCCCAGTTAGGAGTAATTCACGTTCGCAGTGAGCGTTTACGTGTGCAGCGCAATCTAAGTCTAATTCAGACTTTTATGGCCTTGTTTTCCAGCGACCGTGGATCACTTATATCACTGCCAAGCTGAAGGCCAAATAAAGCAAAGCCTTTAGCCGCGCACAAGGAGCTATTCAGGTCATTGAAATACAACTGTGACAATCAGACTTAAATGAAACCCTTCATGTTGGCGAGGTCGGTCAAACTGGAGCCGTGCAGTGGGCTGCTAAAGGCTACAGAGCTCATAGAGCTGCGACTGTTTCCTCTGATCTGTGGCTGATTCAGCTAATGATGCAGAAGGGAATCAATCTGCTGTAATGTTTGAGGAGAGAGACTGAGGACATTAAGCACAGCAGAGAAAGCAGCATGGAAAACCTCAGATCATTTAAACCCAGTTCAGTACAAAGAAAAGTCACTGACTCTTTACAATCGTCGGTGTTGTTAGAGGGAATTTTACACATTTTGGGAACTTTGCTTTGTTCAATATGTTTCCTAGAGTTAGTTTTCAGAAGATCAATAGAGAGCCAACTTTCCTCATGGATTAAACAAAAACATAAAAGTGTTAATATGTAAGTTGTAAAGGTGTTGGCTTTTTTAAGAGTGCAGGCTAGCTGTTTCACTCCACTTTTAGTCTATGCTAAGCTACGCTAATCATCTGTCAGCTTCAGCTCCTTCTCTAACTTATTGAATGTTAAAGCACTAACTTTTACTACAGGTCTTGATTGTAGATTTTTACATGAGTGTTGGTTCCAAGCCACCCAACGACCAACAAGATCTCCAACAAGAAACCTACAGTTACTTAAAAAGCAAATATATGCACGTAAATGCAAGAAGTGAAGAAGTTACGAGAACGATGTGACTAAAATGTAAATATGGGTCATATTATGCTACTTGTAGAAACGACTTATGGAGAAGAGTTTGCATTGACTCATACTCAAGAAAACCCCTTTTACTGACTGTGTTCAGTCCGTTTCCGGTTTAAACTATGAGAGAGGTTTAGTTGTTTTATCATCACCGATTCTGTGGATTTCATGATATCATTCAGCTTTTAACCAAAGTTAGGTGGAAGATGAGGTTGTGATTCAGTCAGTAATATTCCCTTCAGTTTGGGGATTCTGTGTCAGAGATTAATTGCTCCATGCCGTCAAGGCCGCACCTTGAGGCAGCTCCTCTTCCAAAGAACAAGTGAAGAAAAATAAATAGCTGAGGTAAGTCTACAACAGGGTTTCGTCAGAAGTACTGCAACTTTATGAGAGGAGGAAAAGTAAACAGCTGAGGGAGGATCAGACTGGTCCCAGTTGCGTAAACCACATGTTGTATTTTCTTTTCAGTCTCTGGATGAGATGTGTTGGCTCCAAATGAAGGTTTCTGTTTGTTGTTTGTTCAAAATTAAAAAGGTTGGTTCACCCACAATTTACAAAAACAGGCTATTTTCCCTTAAATGGCATAGAAACATGCAGATGGTTTGTTTTTATATGTGCTTTTAAGATTTCTGCCTCCACTCCAATACAATGAGGGTGATAAAGATTTGGTTTGTGGTGCTTACAGCATTTAAAAAGCCTCCATCTAATACCAACGTGCAGAGCTAATGCAGGAAGTCTTATGTCATTGAGGTATTGATTGTCGTTGAGGTCAGAGTGGTGGACTCTCATGCAGGAAATCAGTGTGAGTGTACCAAGTTTTTATTAATCATAACCGCAGTCTGTTCCTGACTTTAACCAAATGATTTGCATCTCTTTAACCACAACCCTACCATAGTCAGTTTGTCATAACCAGGACCTTTGCCTAACCTCTACCATTACAGAGTCGCTTAAAGCCCCATCCTGCCCAACCAGACACAGTCTAAAGTATGTAAACATATTATTTCTCTATTCAAAGTTTCTCCCTTATTCACAAATATTAGTGGCCAACAAAAGAGCACATCGGACAACCCAAACTGTACGATGCAGCTGTAGTTTCTCCACCTGGTCCATTTTCTCTATTAGAGGAAACGTCGGAGAGATTCAGCCATACATGACTCCAGACTCAGATGAGATGTCTGTTGTACGAAATTAGCATCTAGCTAGCTGTCCAAACCAGTCTTTTAGCAGATTCACGCTCCTGCGATATATGATTGATCAGACCCGTGCCTTACATCCTTCTAGTGTAACATCCTTGTTAACATTAATCTTAAAAAGTGTATGTTAAGTTGGTTTCCAACTTGCTGGTTAGTTCACACTGGAGGCTGCACGTTTAACTGTGGAAAAACGTATGATTTGTTCAATTTAGAGGTGGTGAGGTCTCATGTAATAAACAACTTCTTAAGAAGGCTACGGTTGTGTTTTGCTAGCTTCTTCCAAAGGTGACATAAAGACACAATGCGGTGACACACAATGTGACACAGGGGGGGTCCAATCAGAGCATCGCAGGGCACGACTTTTTCTGAACTGCAGTGGGATCCATAATAATGTGGTTTTGCGGGTGAGTTCGGTAGAAAGGAAATATTTAATACATTAAACATTTCAAAACAAGGTCTGTAGATTATCTTGAGTAACTAGATTGGGATTTTTATAAAGACTCATCACTTGCTGTTGAGTTTTTTCAAATTTCTTCTTTTTGGCCCTTTGAGCACTACAAGCCAAGTGCTATTTAGTTCCATAATATTCAAGAGAAAGCAGATATTCCACTAAGTAACTGAGTAATTCACACAAAAACAACCTAGTTTGATGAATAGTACCTGAGGTAAGAGAAAAAAAATACTACTGTCCCTTTAAGGAAGAACTTCTCAAAGTTTATGGTACAAATGGCAGAAAAACATCGTGACCCCAGCTGTGTGTCAGACTCATATTTTCTCGCTCTTCTTCTCTTGTGTGTTTTGTGCATTCCTCTCTGCTGCTGCCCGGCCACAAGGCTGCACAAGGTCACAGGGCACAAAGAGCGAGACACTGAGGACGAGTGGGGGGCCTCGCCTGTCTGCGCGCAGGCTGTGGAGTTAAGAGTGGTGGAGGGGCGGCAGGGTCCATAAATCTGCCTGAGCTGGTTTGCGAGAGTTTGAGGGACAGTGTTTCACAGGGAGCAGTGAGGGGCCACCTCAACAGAGGAGCTGTTGTCAGATAAACCAACGCCTCCTGCTTCTGTCCATCCACCTCAGCAGCAGCGAGGGATCCCTGCTTCAGGCAACACAGCCCTGTGATCTCCACTTATGGAAGATGTATGGCTGCTCTGCCCTCTGTTAAACCTGGGGTCAGATCTGCGGGGGCGCTTATGTAACCCAAACATCACAGACACCTGGCGGAGATGAAAGCCAGGCGGCTCATTTTTCCTGCGCGACCATTACCGGCTATTTCCGTGCTGAAATGCGCCATAATACCACTGAAAGACCTCTGGAGGCCCTTTTCTGCTCATGTAATACAGTAGGTGTGAGACCACAAATACTGCGGCCGTGGTGGCAGTTGTCATGGCAACCCGGGGCTCGCCGCTCAGAGCCGAGATGCCAATACAAATCTCCCCCTGGCCGGTGATTGTTTGACTTCTCCGCTGAGATTCAAAAGCAGGATTTGGGGCTGTAACTCAAGCCTGCAAGAGGCTCTTTAAATCTCTCATTTCTACCAGCGACGGGCTGATAATGCGTGTCGGGCTCGAGCTGAAACCAGCCGAAATGACACGCCACCAGAGATTGAAGACTAATGGACTCATTCAATCCAGCCAAATGTTGTGAAAGGGGGATAAACAACCTTTTTTTTGGCTTATTTCAGGCTGTTTTCTTCCAAAGCGCTGATATAAACAGATGGGAAAATGAGTTGTGTTTGTCATAGGAAACAGGTGCTCACATGCACATAATCACATGCCATACACAGAAAAGAATAGCCCCCCAGTATACCCACTTGTGGCCCAGAGAATGGGCTCCAGCTGGTCATGGTGTATATTACACAAACGAGTGTTTTGAGTGCCCTTACAAGAGGCATTCATCTGAGGATGTGACTGTTCAGAGGGGCACAATGAGAGCCGATCGGGTCCCTGTGATTGTGATAAATGAGCTGACACAAATTAGAGCATTCGGAAACACATGAGAGGCAGGCTAATTACAGGAGATTTCTACCCATTTACAGAAAACAGTCTCTATAACAAACAAACAGACCCACATCAGGCCCGTATGTGCACAAGATGTTATAAATAACTTCTTTTGCATTGGTTTTTTCTCTGCTCACAACATGCAGATCTCGACTTTGCAGAGATGAGCAGCGTGCAGCGAGGAGGTGTTAGCTCGCTGGTGCAGAGGCGAAGCCTTTCCTGCTAGTTTGTCAGAAAGCAGCTTGGGTGTTTTCTTGTCACCTCCATTGCACACTGAGCTGATACGGAGGTGACATCTCTGCAATCAACCGTGCTGTCTTCACTCAAGACAGGGTGAGCACTAAAGATAACCTGTAAATTAATGTCAAATAACCTGTGCTGTCTTTAAAAACTGTATTTGATCAGGGCTTTATGGGCGCTGTGTAGTGCAGGGAGATTAAAATGATTTTAGATTCATGAGGTTCATTGGGCTTTGGGTAATTGTTTGATATAAACTGAATTAATAATGTAAAAAACACACTTCATACCACTTCCAGGTGGTTCTTGTACAAGTTTTTTTGTAGGAAACGCCTCCAAAGTTTTGTTGACTAACTTTCAAAGACAGATTTGTTAAGACCTGTAAATTAGATGCTCCTATAATGTTTATTTATAATTAACTTATATATTTTTTTAATCCTGATG
>CAFUXE010000902.1:143936-169285 GCA_903364295.1 Serranus cabrilla
GAAGCGGTGCGGATTCAGAGAGATTCCTTCGTGCGTGTTTCTCCGTCTAAGAAGCTGTGGATGGCTGGTTAACCACACAGAAAAACACTTCAGCCCCTTCAGTCACTCAGATGTGCGCTCTTTGAATGCGATAAAGCGGATATTTCACTCACTTTTTTTTTATTATTACTGGAGTCACAGAGAAGAGCTGCAAGATGAAATACAAAGTAAGTGAAGCGTTACTTTCTCTCGTGTCATAATACCGTAATAACTTGAGTCGACGTGGATGATTGTGAAACTTTTTCCACTTTTGGTTTTATGGCGGTAATCATAAGTTCTTTAAATGAGTGCATCCGGGTTTGTTTAAAAAGTGAACTGTAAGAAAAGGGGAAACTGCTGAGAGGACACGAGCACTTTTAATGACAGATTGCAAGTTTTTATGTGTGTAAATGTGTGTGAATGTCACATCTGATTGTACTGAATAGTGTTGTTTCACATCTCTGCCTTCAGTCTACATTTACTGGTATCACAGGGGCGTAAATAGAGAAAATATGGCACCACTCCGACCTTTAAAAAGTAGTTTCTCATGTTTCCTTTCATAATTTGAGCCCAGATTCTCCTACCAGTGTCCAAATCACAGTTTAGATACAGTAAATACATTTTAGTGAGAGTCATGTTGCCACCTAGTTGTTATAAAAAGCATATTATAGCTCATTATGGCTTTGCAGAGTTGGGTTTTCTTCCTGAATAATCCCTTTCTTTGTTGCTGTTGGACTTTGTTTGGTTAATGTTTTATTTATCTAAGATATAGGCCTGGATAATATGGATATAATGTGATGAATTCAAAGTCTCATTGATTTTCATCATCTATTACTGTTTCATAATATTGTGTTGCATTATTTTCTCGTTTGATGAGTTAATTGTGTGTTGTTTTAAAAAATAAATGGCAGTGTTTGACAGTACCAAGGGACTTCTTAAAATGTCAAAGAAATTCAACTTTTATGATCATATTAGACAAAGAAAGCTTTCTCTCATCCTAAAACTGTTTTATTGTCATGTTGCTCCCATTTGTTATGTTATGTTACTGAATTGCTTATTGTAGATTCTTTATATTCTTATAATTTTCATACTTTAATATTCCATTAAATGTTCTTTACTGGTGTAGCACTTGTATTTCCTGCTTAGGCACCACACATCAAAGCAAATTCCTTTTTAGTGAAACCTACTTGGCAAATAAATCCCATTCTGATCCGGATTCTAAAAAAGCATCAAATCCTTAAAACTCAGATGCTTGAGGTAGAAATGTTTGACATTTCTGCTTGAAAAATGACTAAAACTATGGATTGACTGTCAAAATAGTCATTTCTGTCAATGAACTGACTGATTAATTGGCATGTGTTTCAGCTCAACAAGACGTTTTGTGATAAATGGCATATATTACAAGCTAATTCAGTTAGTTCAAGACTAAAACATGCATCTCTCCAGTCTACAACCTTAGGAGATGTTAAAGGGAAAGGGGGTTGACTAATTTATCACGTTTTCCATTTCTAGCTGAGATCATTTGGGCCTTTCACTTAAAAATGAATCATGTCCTGATGAAATCTCCTCGATTCCTCTTCGCCTCAGCACGTAGCCAATGAGAGGCTGTGTTGTGTCTGCCTGTTAGTCACTGGGGTTTCATTTGTGATGGACAGCCCGACGTCACATGAAGACGATTTGGTTTGAGCTCTGTGTAAAGTTGACTCGTCTGTATATCGCTGGACGACAGCTTTGTGAATGAGCTTTTAACACGGTTTGTGAAACACATGGCGAACTGTTGAGCGTCATCTCTCCTCCACATTAGCCCGAAGTCTGCTTCACCATATTAGGGAAGCAAAAACTGTGTAAGTGTTTAGATGATTCAGGGCTTTTTGGAGGGCAGTGGCTGTTTTCTGAAGTGTGAAGTAGCTGTTTTGGCTCAGACTCTCAGCTCGAGGTCAGCATCTACTGGGCCTGGTGTCACTGTTTGGCGGGGTGTGGTTGTGATTGGAGGGTGGTGCGCACTGTGTGCATGCGTCATGGTCCAAACTGAGTCATTGTCCAGTTAAGCACACAGTCGACAGAGCGGAGAGAGCCGGAGCAGCCGAGGGTGATGGTGGTGGTTTTGGGCGAGAGGCCAGTGAGTAACAACGTCTCTCAGGGGAGGAAACAGCTTTGATCAGATCTCTGTGATCCTGAACGACAAGATCGATCAGTGGGTGTTAATAAATGTGATCAACACCAGTGTTTCCAAGCTATCTATAGGAAGGAGATCTCTGACGTAAAACTGAGCTCTGTGTTTGCCTCAGGAGAGATAAGGAGAGCATAGAAATCATGCAGAGTGCTCTTTGCTTATGATAAACATTTCTGCATTATGCAACACGGCCAGAGGAAAAGTACGGTGGCAGGAAGAGAGAAGAAAGGTGGGAAATTAGATGACACACTTTGCGTCACTGCTATCGAGTTTCCTGCCTCACGGATCCTTGTTTGAATCCGTTAAATGGTGTCAAAGTTTACTATCAGATCTGAGCCCAGATGAATTATTCACAGACGTATTAAGCGCTCTTTTCCTCACAGAGTGGTGATGTTTTAACAGGAGCTTAACGAGTCGGCCTGAGGCGACTGACTGCAGTCTGCAGCGTATAATCCCCCTGATGGGTCCGAACACAGAGGATCCCTTACAGTGTCAGTGAGGTTTCTGAGGAGGACGAGCATCAAAGAAAGCTTCTTGGAAAACACACTGACTTGCTTCTTGAAGTTGAAGATTGTTATCACTCTCATCTGAACAGTCAAAGAAGCTGGAGCCAGGAGACACTTAATTTAGCTTAGCTTAGCATAAAGACAGGTAGAAACCTGTAGGGACTTTAGGTTCTGTCCAAAGCAACCAAAATCCACCTCGAAGCACCTCTAAAATATGCCGTTTCATCTGCTTTTATGCACTAAAAGCAACATTTTTAGTTTTCGGTTGTACAGATGTTTGGTTTGTCTGGTATAATAAGGCGTTAGCCAATAGACAGGTAGCTTTAAAACGGTTAGTTTAACACCTGCAAAGCCACAACTTGTTTTTACTCTGAGTTATGTGCAGATTAAACAACATTAGTGAACTTTAGTTGTATTATGAGGTTGTTACCTTTGCACAGAGCCAGGCTAGCTCTTTCCCTCCATTTCCAGTCTTTATGCTAAGCTAACTGCCACCTGGCTCCAGCTCTATACACTACTATACTATACAGTAAAACCTTCAATTTCAACCATCTTCAACCATCACATGTTGGCTGTTTTGCTTAAAAAAATGACAATGAATCAACTATTAATATAGTTTCCAACTAATTTTCTGTAAATCGACTGTTGCAGCTCTAAAAAGATGTGAGTGGTATAAATCTCAGCTAACTCTCCACCACAAAGCTAATGAGTGTGTTGCCTGAATGTCAAACTATTCCTTTAATGCTTTCCGACAAAACTTTCTGAGGAAAAATCAGTTTAAAAAAAAAAGCCCCCCACATTCTCACCCAGAGACTTCCACAACCTTTAAACTCATTCCTTCGTAGCTGACGTAACTGCTGCAGAAATAGCTTCACAACCGCAGTGAGGAGTGATTAGGTGAACCCACGTTCTCGCCAAAATATGTGTGTGCTTTCTTTAGTGTTTCTTTTTTATGGGTTCAGGCTCCAGGCACTGGTCCAAAAGCAAAAAGGGCTGGAGGAGAGCGGAGCAGACATTGTTCTGAGAGGGAGGAGGAGGAGGAGGATCTGTGATGCTGAAAGGGGCCTGCAGAAAATGAAAGAAAAGAGGAAGTTGTGGGGGGAACGAGAGGGCAAACAGAGTTGGATGTATTGGGTGGTGGTGTGTGGGGGGGATGGGAGCCTGGAGGTCGAGGAGCGCCCCGTGAGAATGAGAGCATTCCAGGCGATCGTGCGTGGGAAGGTTGTTCGGAAGATGCACATGATTGTTTCAAGGTGCCCCTTTACATTGTTAATGAGCCTGGCAGCACCGGGATACTCAGTCTTTTATTGTCTGTTAGGATGTGCATTGTGCAGGAGGAGACATTTGTATTCTTCCGGAGGAAAACCAGGCAAGCAATTCCTTTGGAGAATCCTCTGCAAGCACACATTAAAGCAGCGAAACAGCTTTTCCACAGGCTTGTATCTTATTATGAGATTGAACTCAACGCAGGCCATTTACTAAACCACTGATAGTTAAAATGTCACGCTGTTTTCATGCTGCAAAGTCGAGTTTTGTACATTTTAGTGCAGAATTAATTCAAGTTTGCTCCTGTGCAAGATTAGCAAGAGCGTGAAGAGCTTCTCCCCCAGCCAGAGTGAATAGCAACCCTCCCCCCCCCGCTGCGCCCTCGCACCGTGAGCCAGACATTAACATTTGAAAACGGTCAGCGGGGAGACAGACTACATTGTGTGCTCATTTCAGCCACAGAGAGAGAAAAACAGAGAGAGAGAGAGAGAGAGAGAGAGAGACTACCCAACATCAGCAACAATGCACATAATCATTTCCATGTTTGACCTTTGGCGGAAATCATTCCTGCCACCTCCTTCCTCCCCCCCTCGAGGAATGCCAACTATTCTGCAGGGTCATCTCTCAAGATGTAGCGGGCCTCTGTCCGCCCGGTTTGGACCCTGTGGAGAGTCGGTCCTCGTGGCAGATAAGAGGAGTCATGACAGCTGACAAAAGTTTAATGTCACTGCACTGAATAAGCACTCACATCCTGTAGTTACTCTTTTTTATTGGGAATGTGTTTGGATGACCATCAGTGAGTTTAACTGGCTGAAAATGTGATTTAAGTTTGAAAATCGACAAAATAATTCAGTAATTTTTCTCTGGATAACCAGATATTTGCTCATAATAAAGAAAATTACTAATTCACCTAAAAGCACTCTTAGTCAACCAATTCTTCAATTAATAGACTAAGAAGGAGGCGGCCAAATGAAAATAAACTGGATAAAACAAGGCGCTAACTTGAGCAATGGGAAACGAAAATGTGCATTAGTTTGACTATTTTATGACAAAATGATCAAAACCTGCACATTAATTGATAATGAAAATCAAAGTTACTCATCTCAGAAGTGACTCAACTGACTTAAAACTGGTTTAAACTGATTTCTAAACTTTTATTGTGGAAAATCCCTCACCTGCTTTTAAACTGTTACTTATTCACTCACTGCCTTCAGTTATTTCATGATGGAGATTGACAAAGTCTACTTCCTTGTGTTCCCACCTTGTGGTTTGTTGAGGCTTCTGTTAGAAAAGATATTTGAATCTGGTTCTTTTTGACAACTTATTTTCCTGTGTGACTGTTGAAAGTTGGTGCAAAATAAGAAGATTATGCATTTTTTGACAAGCTGACACACAATCTGATTTTACTGGTGATCACTGCCATTAAACCTAAACTAGAATAACAGTAAATACTTCAAAATGACTCTGAATGTCTCTCAATGACTGAGTAATAACTGGCTAATTTGATATTTGATTAATTGTTCTATTTTTTCAAAAAGCAAGAATTCCAACTATTTTCAGGTTCAAGCTTCTTAATTTTTCATTCACAGTTTTCCATCAAAATAAGTGGAAAGTCTTTGGGTTTTGGACTGTTTGTAAAACAAAACAACTGTGGTTCTGAGAGCTTTTCATTGGCAGTCTTGACATTTTATGGTAAAGTTTTATAAAAGTTGCACCTTTAATCACGTGCCAACCTCTGATCAGTCAACAGAAAATATGAAATCCCCAAATCCATCATCCACAGATGTTTTCAGAAGCACTAAAGAGCTAAAAATGGTGAATACTAAACAAAAGATCCTCCTTTTATCTCTGATGCCCTTCATGGTTCAAAGGGGGACGATGGCAGCCGCAGTTGTTTGTCTTTTTGTGTCTGTGAGATCTTTTGCGTGGCGTGAAATCGGGAGGACACTGGAGTGAATCTCCATCTCATTGGATATTCCTATATGTAAAACCATTCAATGTGGCCCTGCGGAGATACCATGAAACATATTTCTCGTCTCGGCGAATGCCCCCTGGAGGGATTAGCGGCCCGTCTCTGGGGGTTACCACCATGCACTCATGTACGGTTGGCATCAATGCCGAGCTTGGAAATAATCCATCCCTCTGCTGCCAGCGATGGGCGCCTCTTGGCTGGGGCCCCGTGAATACCATCCATACTGTTGTTGTTTTTGTGTTGATGGTTTTGACCCCTGTAGGTGCAGTAAATTGTCTTTTGTGGGTCAGAGGTCAGGGGCAGAGACCAGACAAAGCCCCAAGAGCATGCAGAGATTCATAGCTTTGCTCAAAGATGCTTCAATGGCGTGGACGCCGGCCAACACGGCTCCTCAGATTGAGGGACAGTTTCTCTTCCCGCTGCTTGACAACTTTCACACAGTCCTGGAATGACTTGGCTGAATATGAGAGGCGACGTTGCACAATGCGTTTCCCCAGCAGCGGATTCCAGTTCACAGAATTCAATACACTTTTTGGGAGAATATCTCCAGTGTGGCTTTCACGTCTAATTATAGGTTGCACTTGGCGTTCAGGAGCAGAGCGAGCGAAGGAGTCTCCAAGATGTGAAGTGATAAGAGGAGGTCAGTGGAGGCCTCCTGCAGGAGGCAGGAAGCGCTGCAGGCTAAGGAGGAGGAGGGCGGCGTGTTGAGTTACCTGGTAGTTCATGTGACAGTAAAAACATAAAGCAGCCATGATGATGGATAGGATGAGGAGGAGAGTCATTTTAACCAAGAATTTAGTCAGATCACTTCCTGTGACTGATCAAAATGTGGTGTTGCAGATGTATCCTGCCCACGTCGTATTGCATCATGATTCTTACTGCTGTAACCAGACGACGTTTCCATAGTTCAGTCAGATTGACACCAACAGTTCATTTGAATATGGAGTCATTTTGTTTAGTAAACTTGTAAGCAAAAAGTTGTTTCAGTCCAAAGTGGAGGAATTTATCTCAGCATATTAGCTGTGTTGAACCCGCCTCTGTCACAAAATAAAATGGAAATAGTTTTCAGGCAGTGATAAGAAAGTTTTCTGGTTCTAAAATGTCTTTGAATAAATAGACCTAAATAATCTTAAATCCTGAATAATTTGCAAACAATTATGAGAAAGGCGTGTGGCACACGTGTGTTTGGAGTTTCACCTGATCAGCAATCAAGCTAACTAGTATGCTAAAGGTCTGTTAGCTAGCTTGCTACAAAGCTTGTTTTTCTACTCTTAAATAACTCATTATTTGATTAAATAATGTACAATTTTGAGAACAAACTGTCACGGAGGACTAAACTGCACATTAAAGATAAAATATATAAAAACTTTATTAAGCTATTGTGAGTGCACTAGAGTGGCTTGCTAGCGTGTTAGCTTCACAGCTACAGTTCACCAACCAGCCCTTCTTCAAAAAGCTTCTAGCACCAAATATTTTAGCTCTTTTTGGTGTGACATGGCCTTTTATATATAGATATTGATCTTTAAATGTTCATCTTTAAACATCTTCAAAGACTGAACATTTACATACTTATTTATGTTTTTAAGGAAACTCCACATTTATGACAGGGTTTTAGTCATCCACTGACTAAACAAATACTTCAGCTGTCAAACGGAGATGTTTTCAGCATCAGCGGTTTGACACAGCTCGCACTGTGGTTAGACGCAACCCGGCACATCACATCCTGTCGAAGAGCGAGGCTGTCGCCGCGCTGTTGAGATGTTTTTGGGGGTGTGGAGATTTCCTCGCAGTGCTGCTGCAGCGCGTGAATCACAAATGAGAGAAGAGGGAAGGTGGTGGGTGTCATATTTACTCTGGGGATACAATGGTCTTTTATGCAGAGTGAATGGAGCCTTTTCTATCAGCCTGGAGGAACTCGGTGTCTTGATGTTTGTGGTTTAATGAAAATCTTCACAGAAATACAAAAGCTGGTTGGAAGAGAAACAAACGAGCAAGCTGATGACGTGATTTCTGTTTAAATGTCTGATGACCATGTGAAGGCCACAAGGCTGGAATAAGCTATTGATTGTTTAACAGTTAGCTCCAGCTCTATTCATGCCACTGTAACTGTGTCATAACTATTGATTTACAGCTGCTTGCATAACATATCAATCAGTCGTTGTGTGGCAGTGCTGCACGTATCGGATCGTGTTTCCATGGCTCAAAATGAAAGTTGTGACATTTTCCAAACTTCTTTTTTTTTTTTCAGAAATAGCGGAGGTGAAGTTTCACCAAAGCCTGCTGTGTAATTATGTTAATACACGGCCCGCTGCACGGCTGAGGCTGTAATCAGAGGGTCAGCCTTCCTGAAAACTGTCCAAATGAAGAAATTACCATGTGCTCTGAGCTCTGAACCGCTTCCCATGAGCCTTCCTACCCAGAACCCTTCACACGGCCCATTTATTTGAACTGGCTCTCACCCGCACTCTGAGGAACGCCTCGTAAAAAGTCATCAGGTCCTCATTACCGTCATTACTATAATTATTTTCTATATTTAACCATGTGAAATGAGGCCAAATGAGTGTGCTGGTTCGCCCCTTTTTCTGCGAACCAACCCGGGGACACGTGTAACAGTTGGTACGGCCCGTATTTCCAAACCGATACATTCTCACAGTCAGAGCGTACCACTTTTTTTGGGAGCAGGTTTTGGTTGTTTGTTTGGGTTGAAAACATCCTCGTCTCTGTGAAAGAAGGACCGCTCCCGTTGCTGTGGGGACGCCATGTTTCTGCTGTGTGGTGTGGTTGTGTTTTTGGCCTCAGTAGCAGGGGAATTTGAGTATTTGTGAGCTTGTTTAGCCAAAGCCACCTTCATTATTATTAGATTGATGTGTACCCCGGAGAGGCAGAGCCAAACCACCCAGAGAGCTCTTACTGAAAGCAAAGGTGGGGCCCTTTCAGCCAGCGGTGAAGTTACATAAGGGTTTTATTTTTGGACGGTCAGCGCAGGCTTTCCACACAGGACGTTTACACTGTTTGTGTTCAGGCGAGACGCTGGTGGAAAAAAAGGCCTTGTTGATGTAAAGCAGAGGGGTGTGAGTCAGAGCACGGAGGGGCTCAGACAGCTGGGTCTGCAGGCTGCAGGTGTGAACCTGGACTGCTCAGCTTTGCACGATTGCTCACTTTCTAATGATGAAAACACACGAAGCCGTGAGCTGTGAGGCCAGATGTTACAGAGGGCAGCTGTGAGACCTGGATATATAAAAATATACATGTGAACGGGGGTTTTACACAACCTTTTATCGTTTTAATGTGCGATCTGAACTCTTTTCCCATAATTAGCTTTTGCTGTTTCATTGAGTAGTCAATTGACAGAAACATTTCAGTTATTTTTTAAGCAAAAATGCCTCTCAAAGCTATTATTTTCTGCTTTTCTGTGATTTATAACTTAGTAAACTGAATATGGCTGCTGGATAATATAATATAATAATAATTATAATCATAATCTCAATATTGACCAAAATATTTCAGGTTATTTACCGGTACTACTCACTGACTTTGGCAACATTTATTTAACTTTTAAAAACAAAAACAAAAAAAGGAAATAAATAAAAATAATTCAGCATGCATGTAAAAAAAAATTAAAAAATCTTGTAATAAATATAATATATGATTAAAAAAATAATGGGTAGGTTAACTGGCAACAAAAATTATTTTTAGTTGTAGCTCAAGGTCTTAAAATTCTCTGTGTTATTCACTCTCAGTCCAAAACACCCAAATATTCAATCAGATGCGACAAAGAAAAGCTACAAATTATTACATTAGAGAAGATAAAATGAGAGAATATCTGACATTTCATCTTCAAAAACAATCAAAATGATTAATAAATGTTTAAAATAGAGACAAATGACAAATATAGGAAAATAAGGTGAAACATAATCCATTTAAGTAAAATAAAAGAAGTAAAATCACAATAAACTTTGTGATAAATGTATATTTTAAAAGATAAGTTATTTCCTGAGTCATGTTCAAGCGTTTGTATGAAACACAGGGTCAGAGCACAGCCTGAAGGCCTGTAATGTCATTTAGACATAATAAGATATTGTTTTTACCGTCTAACCCACTTTGTACACCTCTGCCAAACAAGATTTGAAGGTCAGGACCAGAAACGCTTCATATTTACATTACGGAGCAGCAGAACGCCTCTCGCCTCGCCGACCTGTGACAGATAACTTCCTGGAAGCTCGTCTGTGGGCGCAGCAGAAGGGGCCCTGCACGGCTGCCCACTGACAAATGGCAAACACATGTGTTTATAGGAGGATCAATGTTCGAGCGGTGGAGTCACCGTGTTGTGACTAACCGATGTTTATACCAGAGATCTGACGCCCGCTTTAATACAGTTTCACCTGCTGCGATTACAGCGACGCAGCTGGCTGAAGCAAACAGAAACACGAGCATCGCTTCAAAAAGAAGCTGCTCGCCGTTACAGCTAACAACATGTTTGTTCAGCGTGATCAGGGGAGTGTTTTCAGTTTCACATCGCCCGTCAGATTTAAAATCTACTCATGTGTGACTCACTCTTTATTGGTCGAGGTGCTGTAAAAGTCATCACTTCCATTTAAATCGTCTCGATGTTTACTTTCCCACAAACTGTGGCCCGATATAACTAAACCGCAGTGAGCATGGAGGTTAAGTGTGTGATAATGTGTCAGACTCTTCCCTTTTGGGATCCTTGTGGTCGCAAGACTCACCTCAACATGTTTGTTGCAACATTTTTAACACAAAGTCTTAAACTGTCTCAGTCTCATGTGAATTACAGCTGAGTTCGCTGACAGATTGAAAGTGATTGTTGCAGTTTGAGCTTTTATCAAGGTGTTTATAATCCTAAAAGACACTGAAGGAATGATGTCAAAGCTGTTATGATTATAGCATTTCTGTTTGGTTTATACTTTCTTTACTGTATTGGCCGCGGTGTAAATATGATATAGACAGTTGTATGGCTGCCCGGCTCTTATTCAGTTAGTTGATGATTTCAGGTTTGTTTGACTAAGTTTTCTTTAGTCACTAAAGGTTTAAAGTGGTGATTTTGCATTCATCTTTGTTGAGAAACGTAGTTTTACAGATCTGTTGATTCGGTGGCTCTGAAAGCTCAACATACTACATATTAGAATCCACAAGCAAATAGACAAAAATCACTTTTTTGTGTTTTGGTTCTGTTTTGTTTTTGCAGCATTTAGATTCTGCACAATTTTCAATAAATTAAGTTTATTTCTTCATTAGATTCTCTTTTATCTGTTTCTTTGGCTGCAATGTGTTAAGCTTCCACTGCTAGCATACATTTGGGCTCTGCTATAAAGTCAACATCAATCACAGGTATGCAACATAAACATTGTTTTACATACGTTTTCAAAGGGATCTTTAATTCAAAAATCCTGAAGTATCGCAGTGGTAAAGCAACGTTAAGTGATTGTTTTTGTGCTGTTAAAGCCGGTTCCTGACCTGCAAGACAAAACATCACGGCTAAGTTTAGTCTGAAATCTGCACTGTGAGAAACAAGAGTTGAACATCTCAGTGTGGTTAAGAGGACAGATGCTACTTTCACACCTTTCCATCCAGCAGCTTACAGTATAGCTCTGCATAGCCAGGCTGATATATCAAGGTCTGCCCGAGTGCATGCAGCTGTCAGCACCTTTTATGCTCATTTGTGATCATGTGCACATGTGGCCGTCTCGATCTGACAGCTTGCTGCAGCGATCACTGTAATCAGCAGGGACAAAGGAGCGAGATACGTGCTGCTCTGCTGTCTGTGTGGTGATTTAATTTCTCCTCTGAGCATCAGACACAGAGCAGTTTACCACAGCAGGACGACAGGCCTCATGCAAGAACGACTCGTACGAACAGGATCGTAGCACGTACGAGCGAGTTAAGAGAAACTGTGGCATCCATCAGTTGTCCTGTATGCAGTCGTTCGAGTCACGTACAGATAGTCGGCCTTTTGGTGCAAGAGGAAAAAACTAAACGTTTTATTGAAGAATCATGATTCCTTAATCTGTATACATTTGAATATTTACCTCAGCCGAGGAGGTTAAATTTTCAGTTTAGTGTAGTTGTTGGTTTGTTTGTCAACAGGATTACGTCTCAAGAGGGGAATTATAGTTTATAGTTTATGATTTTATTGGCATATTTTGGCATTGCAACTTTTACATTTCAGTGTTTTTTGAAGAAAGTTTTCTGCAGATCGGTCCAGAAACTGTTGCACCTGACAGTGTGTCATCACTGACTTAAATTGGAGCTCTATTATTTCTCCAATCTAAGACCCCTTTTGCAGCAATTACAAAATGGACTCATTGATCATAGATCAGGTACAATATTGAGTGTATTAGCCAACATATCATGAAAACAGCAGGGTTTCCCCAACCATTACTTGAAAACGAATAAAAGTTCACTACTCTTTGAAAGTATGCACTTGCATTATGATATTTTATTCTCATTATATCAGAGGACTTAAATGGTATTAAAATGGCAATAGCATAATTTATTGCAGTTATTTCTGGGACAATAAATTGTCCAACAAAAGGTCTAAATATGTCACTTCCTGTCGTGGATCTCTTGACTTTACTAAATATAATTTTTAGCATTTGCATTCATGTCAGCCGTAGTATTTACTAATTGTTTCTGGTCTTCTTGCAGGTTTTACAACATAGAAAAGTGCCCATATAGATACAGCTTACATTGTTGGAAGGGTATAGGAGAGAGTGAAAGGTGCAGGGTAAAAAAATGCCCAGCTCCAGCACAGTCTCTCATTCCTCAGAACAAATATATTCCGAGTCTAATTGAAGCTGCAGTTGTAATCACAGTAACCAGCATTTTATTTCCTCATGGATGCCTCTGCCAGCCTTGATCAAATGATTGCAACGAGCATGAACATCCAGGTCTGCTCCCATTGGGCGCCGCCGACCTTCGGGGGTCACAATCGAAGTTGCCGCAGCTGAAGCTGGTGGCGGGGGGCGATTGTGAGGGTGTAATTGTGCGACAGGTGTTGCTGGCTAATGGCCATGACAGTGCACTTTGACAATAGCCAGGGAGGCCAGGCCCGCAGCGAGAGATAACGATGTTAGGAGCAGAGAGAGTTTCACATGGGAACTGCATGAATCGGGCGGTGTAGGAAAGAGGAAGGCCATCGAGGGTTCAAAAAAGCCTCAGAGTGCTTCCTGATTCCCACACTGAGCTACTGAAGGGTGAGGCACTAATGACACCCATAAAAAAGGAAAAAGGTACAAAGTGCTACTGAGTGACACTTTTCCTTTAAGAAACGGCGCTTGGTGCTTGTTTACATTTCTCTGGTAATCCCCCACTCATTTGCAATCCAAATGTGCATGTATCTTAATGTCAGATTAGGATTCAGATTTGATCCTCTGCTCGGCACATTTCATGATACAAGTGAGCTTAATCCAGTCTGCAGGACGAGAGTTTAGAAATGAAGATTTATAGTCGGCAGCCGTGTGGTTTCAGCTCCTCTTCCTCCCTGTAGTTTCAGTTTTATTATAAGATATTTTTTAGCCATTTTATTGCTAAAGCAGAAGCAGTAAATGCTAACAAAAGATGTGTTGCTTGTTTTTTATTTTCTTTACAAGGCCCATCTGACTGGATAGTGGTGCTGCAACAATAAACAAACCATGGGTTGTTCGCACGAAAACACAAAAACAACACCAACAAACGCTCTCCTCCCCCTCAGTATCTATCGGTAAGGTGCCCTTGAGCAAGGCGCTTAATCCCTAATTGTGTTTATGGAGCTTACATAGATTAAAGTACAGGACTGTTGTTGTGCTGGGCAGCTCCCAGGAGTTAAAGTTTGTTATTATGTGAGTATAAAGCAGCTGAAAGGAGTGTTCATACTCAGTTAACTCCATCCATGGATGAATGACGGCTAAAGGAAAAAGACTGATGCATTTACTGAGGCAATTAGTCTCTAAATGCCTCTCTCAGACACAGAAGTGGCACACTCTGGGGGTTTTCCTATCTCCAAAATCTGTGGTTTTGAGTCATTATCCCTCAGCCCTCACTGGCCCTTTAGATAACTGTGCCCCGGAGCAGCGAGCAAGCTGAGAAAATCCCATCAAGTTCAGATTGGTCTGAAAGACATCTGGCGTGGAGCTGGGGGCTAATGGGATCCTGCATGGTAATTTGAAGTGCAGAGAAAAAGTTCACCAGCATGTCATTCACCAAAGCGTTTTAAAACCAGAGAAGTGTCGGAAATGATGGTAAACTGTAGTGTTTTAAAGAAGCTGTTATTTTAATGTGGCATTTTCATGTGGATGATGCCCCTCATGTTGGTACACTATATATCAAGCTGCTTCGGATAGAACTAATGGTTATTTTCTGTTGATTATATTCTTAATTAGTCGATTAGTTGGTCTATTAAATGTCAGAAAATGGGGGAAAATCACCAAGATGATGCCAAATTGTCTATTTTTGTCCACAACTTTTTGTCCAGTGGCAAAGGGGTTTTAGAGAGCTTTAGAGCCAGGCTAGCTAGCTGTCTCCCCATTTCCAGTCTTTGTGCTAAGTTAAGCTAACAAGCTGCAGGCTGTAGCTTCACATTTAAAGTCGAGAGTGGTATCAATTTCCCCAAATGTGGAACAATTCCTTTAAGAATTTGCTAAAACCAGGTGGTATGTGACAGAAGATAAAAGTTGTTGTTACTTAAAATAAAGAAAAGATCTTTGTCTAAGGAACGTCTGCTCTGTCTTTCTGCAGAACCTGATGGCCAAAGCGCTGTACGACAACATGCCGGAGTCCCCAGAGGAGCTGGCCTTCCGCAAAGGGGACATCCTGACTGTTATTGAGCAGAACACGGGAGGCCTGGAGGGCTGGTGGCTCTGCTCCCTGCACGGCCGCCAAGGCATCGCACCTGGCAACCGCCTGAAGCTGCTGATCGGACCCATGTTCGAGGCCCAGTCGCCGGCCGCCACGGCCCAATCCCCCCCCCAGAGCTCAGCCTATCAGCAGAAGGCTGGCGCTGGCGGGGCGCAGGGCATCTACCAGGTGCCACCGTCCCTCCAGAGTCCACAGCAGCAGAGTCAACAGGGCATCTACCAGGTTCCTCCGGGACAAGACATCTACCAAGTCCCACCAAGGAGTACTCTCGCTGCTGATAGCACCCCGAGCAAGGTGAGAGAGAAAGAGCACATTTCCCTTGGGCTGCAACTAATGACTATTTTCACAATCAGTGAATCTGTAAATTAGTTTTTTAATTAATCATTTAATCCTATCATGCATCATGGACCAGCTGATTAGTATTCCTTTAAGTAGAGGGAAAGAACTGTCGAAGTGACTGGTGACTGAAAAAGGAACACCTGTGGACTATCGGCTCTCTATTCAATAAAATATAGAAAAAGGACTAAAAAAGTTCACAAGTTGCTACATCTCACAACAGCCTGTTTTGTCTAAGCAATATTATATATAAAATGGGAAAAAGCAGCAATTCTTCACATTAGAAAGTCTGGAAAGAGAGAATCTTTTGCATTCTTGCCTCATAAATGTCAATGTATCGACTAATCCTTTGAGGTCTACATTTTTCCAAAGGGTTTTGGCTTTCATCTTTTATATAATATCATTTTCATTTAGTTTAAAATGGTCATAAAATAGGGTACAGACCTTTAAAAACCCAGTGCCAACAGTATACGATTTTACAAGTAATATTTATTGGATACAATGGCAGAGAGGAGGATGACAGCATAGATAAACAGAAAATGAAGAAGTGGATTGAGTTCAGAGAAAATGGAAAATGGTGTGTTCGCTGACCTCTGGAGACAGTTCTTTGGGATCAAAGCGGATTTAAAACATAAACTCTGGTGGGTGTGGCCTTCACTGGTGAGGTATTAGATGCGATGGGACCTGGCATTTACACCGTGACCTGTTATCCTGCCAGTCTGCCACGACTCTCATCATTGTGATTGCACACACAGAAAGCAGAGCGAGGCCGGAGAGATTGTGGGTCTGCGACGTGAAATGTGGACAGGGTGTGCCGGGCCTGGTGCTTACCACAGAGCAGGGTAGTGTTTTTGTGCAGGGCTCCTATTTGGCTTTATATGTATATTGGCACACTATGTGTAGCAAAGCCAGTCTAAGCCACAGAAGGGCAGTGAATATGGGAACTTGTGGAAAAGCAAACAGCACAGAGCTGTTTTTTGGATTTTGGTGGAGCCCAGCTGCCTGAAAGTAGTTTTTTTTTGCTGTATTTAAATGCTGTACACAGAGTGACTGGCAATACCTGGCACAGTCCTTTACAGTATATCTATATATACAATCCTACGCAGTGTGTCCATTTTGTATATTTGTTGTTTTACTGGCTGGATGGCATATAATTTAAAGTACATATCTCCAGCTGCTCGAAAAATACAGCCTGTTCCTGCACACAAAACGAGTTTAGATACAGCTGATTCAGCTACTTTAAAATAAGATTTTACTTTTGAAATGAGAAATTACAGGATTTCCTTTTACAAAATACATAAATAAAAACTACTAAATGTTTAAACAAACATTTGCTAAAATACTAAGAACTACTGGTCGTTCTTGTGGTTTACGGAAGCTGATGTTGCCAAAACTAAGCTGTAAAGTGGTTTATATATTGACAGTATTGAGCCATTTGCTGACATTGACGCTTCTCTACTTGTTCTACATTACATTTTATCATCTCCCTTTATCCAATAAATGTCATTTCTGGCCATTTCTCAGCAAAAGTCACTTAGTATTAAAAAGGCACCAGATAAACACGAGTGAGCCAACCAGCCATTCATTGGCAGGTGTGTGCTCAAACAGGAGAGATGAATTTTCCTGTTTATTCAGCCGCTTAACTAGTTCCAGCACCTCAGACCAGATCATCCCTCCAGGAGACGTATAGTAATTATATGCTGGATGAGCTTTTGAAATCCCTCGGGTGTTTTTTTTAACAAATCAGCTCCAGCCATCATAGAATGAGCAAAGGTGTGCATTTTCAGTAGGTAAATAGGCAGCAGGCGCCAAAGGCTTAGAGGACTTTGTGTGATTGACTGTGTGATAAAGTCAGTCAGAGCCAAGGGGCTGAGAGGAGAGACCTGTCAATCAACCTGCACACTGTCAACCAATGCCTCCCGTTACCACGAACAGCTCGGCCTCCAGGCTCTCACGAAGAATAGTATTAAAAAGGCTTTGGTGATAAAATGGAAAAATTAAATGTGCTTCTAAATGAGAGTGCATATTGTGCTGTAACATGTTATTGGAGAGATTAAATTAACTCTTGGACGTTAAACGTTCCCTCCAATCTGTGGTTATCAAAGTGGTGCAATTTTCGGCGGTTGTTCCTGTCTATTACATAGAAAGGTTTTGTCAGTGTATTGCAGGAGTTGAGACAAGGCTCTGTTGTTTTCCAGTGACGTATCTGACTTTTGGACCGAAGCGCCGTCAGTCTCTGCGACCACAATCGGTCCCGTTAAAGCCAAAAAGCAATATCTGTAGTGAAAGGTTTATAGAGTGGAAGTTGAAGGAGTTATTTTCAGCATCAAGGGTTCAAAAAGTCCCCTCTTTTTTGCATAGATAGTTTGTCTGCCTGCCAAGACTTGAATGGACACAAAACTGGTTTAATCATCTGTACTAAAGACACACAGGGCATCATTTCTCTTTGGTAAATTTAAACACCCATAGCATTGAATAGATTGATTTTAATAGTTAGCATTCACTGCGAACAGTGAGCAGAAGCTAATAATTGTATTTTGTCGAAAACCGATGATACATTAGCCAGTTTTAGTTTGATCATTTTCAAATATCGGGTCAACAACCAACACTTTCTTTGAGGAAATAGATAAGTTTGAGCTTTAATACAAGTTAGTCTATGTCAGCGCTCGACAGTATTTTTCCCATCAGGGAAAAATGTTTTTTAACATATACAAAAAATAGAGACACCAAACACTCCATGGAGTTAAAAGTTAAGAAACAGGTAGACAGGTAGACAAAATTAGACTAGACTAATTAAGAGTAAATTCCCAATAATGTCTGAAAACATCTGGGACATACAGCGTGGAATGTCTGAGAAGAGCTGTGCTACTTTTTGGTGAAGTTCACTATTGTGGTCTGGTGTTTTTCAGTGACAGAACTTTTGCAGTTTGTTGCTTCTTCTCAATATCAGCAGCAAAGGATGACTATTTACTTTGGAAATGGACAAAAAGCTAGAATAAGTCAAACTAATGGCCACAATATAAACAAATAGTAAAGTCAGAATCATCCAAGAGAATTTTAAGTGCCTCCATCCACTTTGACTCGTGGTATTTGTGGAGATCATATTTGTTGACATGAAATCCAAAGCCTGACCTTTGCTCTTCAAAACACCAAACTCAGTGTTGTTTACTACTGCTTATGTTTGTGCCGCAGTATTGATGACAGGCTGCGGAGCGTTGACTCACGCTGCATGCGGTGTAAATGTGCTAAGAGCCGATAGAGCTGAAGGGAAAACAGCCATTTTCTGGTTGTCAAGTGACACTAACTTGCTTCCCAAATGATTATGGAGACCGATGCAGGCTTCCTAAACTCATAATCCCCTCTCATGTTACTCTAAAGCCTCCTGCAGAGATCGGTTCCTGCATGTCTTTCACCATGTGTGTGTGAAGTCATGCATGCGCTCCCCTCGGGGGTTTGCATGCCAAACGCTGCAGTGCAAATCCAGATTGGTGACTGGTTGTTTTCCCTTCATGTGGTGTGAGGCTCTGGTATATAAAGGCACACTGAGGTTTTGGCGCTCTCTTCCTCTCTGGCTGTTTGGTTCGATGCTGCAGCCTTGTCCTTGGATGACCCTCCTGGGGAGGGTGAGCTGCACAGCTGCCCCCCACCCCTCCCTCCTTCAAGGCCTCGGAGCTGGGACCGTGTGGGACAGCAGCCTGGAGCTCTCGGCCACACAAAGAGCCTCCTCACACGGAGGAGCCTTGTACCGCCTTTTATCATTCTGCTCGTATAGAGGCCCGTGTTTCATCTCAGTCTGCTGCTCTTGATTTCTTCTTCGGCTCTGAAAGGTGTGCCTGTTTTCGCGCCGTCGGTTTCTCCTCTGACTCAGGCGCTGAGGTCACGGCGTTCAAAGATGGGTTGGGTTCAGAGTTCAAAGATCTCCGCCGAGCTTCTTATCTACTCCGACCAGACGGCCTTTTCATTCCTCACTTCCTGACTTCATGAGGTCTGCTCCTTGTACGGGCATTTCCTCCATTCACTGTGTCATACCCACAGATCCAATCTGCTCATTGGTGCCGTAAAGAGGTAGGGGTGCAACAAAAGGATTAATACACTCCCACACAACTGAAGGAAGTGCTCTGATAGCGGTTTATGGGCTGTAAGGGTGTGCCATCTACCTTGATAAAAGTCCCCTTTTGGAAGTAACCAGGTTAAGAGAAATGAATGGCTTGTTTGTTTGCCTGGGACATATTTTCTGGGCCTAATCATGCGCATGACAATCTCAGCACCAGATAAGTGAGTTATTTCTTCCTGGAGCAAGCCAGCTCCTTCAGACGCCTGTCTGCTCGCCATTGTCGCAGTCGTGATGAATCACTGGCCCATGAGGTTTGACCGAAGGGGGCAAGGTCATAAATCAGTTGCTCCAAAAGTAATCTGCTCTGCACTGTGTGCATACTGAGAGGACTTTCTCTCCTTGAAAGTTTCGAAGCAGAGAATGTGATAAAGTAGAGATGGCACCTTCCAAAGCTCACGTTTACATTTTAACTCCAACCAAGAGTCTGAAACTGAAGGAGATTCAGTTTCATGTATTAGAGGAAGGCCATCAGGACATATTCACATCAAAAGCAGAAGCAAGTATTTACATTTTCAACCACACAATGGATGGCACGGTCGGCCTGTCGCTTGGTCGGTCCACCACTTTAATAAAGACTGAAATATCTCAATAACTACCAGATGGATTGCCATAGAGTTTGTTTCGGATATTCAAGTTTCCAGAGGAGGAATTCTAGTAGTGATTCGCTGACTTTTTTCTCTAACACCATCATCAGGTCAAAAGTTGCCATTGCTTTGGTTTATGACAAAGTACCTGCAAAACTAACAGCATCCCCCTCAACCTCAGCTGTACTAAAAGACATCAGCTCGTACTGCACTTTATTTCACATCTGTGAACGTACACATGCAAGTACGGAAGAACGTAAACTGAGACACAGCAGTCTTGCTTCAAAATGAGAGTTATCTCAAAGGTTCATTCAGTACGTTTCCCATTTCACATTATCCTCTTATTTTCTTAGCACTCTCTCATGATATAGTTTTCTTAGAAAGTAAACAGCTGAGTGTCAGGCACATCTATTAACATTACTTCTCTTACGATAATCACGCCGCCGGATTAAGAAGCCGCTTTGATCAGAGCGGATGAACGATGATCCTTATTAGTGCTAAAATCAGTGTGTTCTCTTTTTAATGCTCCTCATTAAGCTCGCTGTCTGTTTGGGTTTAGCCACTTGGACGCGTTACGGAGACGGCTGAGAGCCTCGCAGGATTCACGAGTTAATTACCTGCATTAATTAGTTTGGCACTTTAATAGGCTGGTGCAGCTCCGAGTGGCTGAGGGGAACATTATCGAGCAGTTCTGGCCCACAACACTGAGAGAGACGTCTTTGTGCTGTGATTCAGCACGGCAGAAAAGGGCAGGTTACTACAGAGCAGAAACACACCCTACATTTAGACGATGTGGTCATTTACAAAACACCACTCTTACCTAATACAAGAGTGATATCACGGCTAGATTGATGCCCTTGGGTGGCCTCATTAAAAAGGTGAGCCTGTGCTGACAGAGCTGAAGGTAGAAAAGCGGCTGGAGGTCGACTTTGTCAGCATCCAGATGGATGATAAGAGCACAAGAGAGGAGATGAGGAGGTGTGAATAAGGAGATGGATGGATGAAATTCAATAAGGTGCCGCTTCGACTGCAGTGTCATTGTTGTTGCCGTGTTTTATAAGCCGACCTTCGGTGAAAAGCCTCGTTAGGGTTGTTGATTTGTGTCAGCATGCACATTAGTGGGGACGAGTGGTTTTTTGTGTGCCACCAATGAAAAGGTGTGACATGATGATTTCCTGTTAAACATACAAAGGGCTTTAACTCATCCACCAATGCTAGGGTTTAAAAATATTATGAAAATATAATTTTCCTACTTAAATCTTTCGGTGACAACTTCAGTGAGTCTAAGCATCTGTTGTTACTGTTTATTTCTCTAATTTATTATTATTTTTTCCTTCAAGTTCATTTCAGGTTATTCAAAAAACGGTTGAAATGCAAGTACATCCATTAAACATTATGCAATTATTTTAAAACTCTGACATTGGGGGCCCGGATACACTGCAGATATTTAAAATATATGCATACAATGCGTGAATTAAACACTAACATGTATATCTGAAAACAACAGTGGTCCTAAGACATTTATTCCATGAGTCTAAACATTGGTTTAATAGGTAAAATACAATAAAAAGAGAGAGTAACTAGTTCAGAAGTCGTTTTGGGTATTTAAGCACGCAAAAGGGGCAACTAACTTCAGTAACAACATTCATTCAGAAATGAATTTTGTCCTTTTATTAACCTTTAAAAGTATTTCAAAATTCTATTATTTGAGACACAGGAAGCCAGTGTAAAGATCTAGATTGATGCGTTTCATTTTGTAGAACAATTATATTGTTATTGTCACAATATGTCTCTGCTGGAAGCTCAAAAACAACAGTTTGTTATTATTGTTCAGCCCCACAGCACATGCTAAATGTGCGTAATATCGAAGAGAGCATATAACAAACTGATGAGGTAGGTGTTGACATTATGACGACACCTCTCAAATGAATCTGAAGTAAAGACTAAAAGTCCTACCTGCCAAAACCTGAGCCTGCCAGGATGCTAAGTAAACATAGTAATGCTGAAAGCGCCATGAGTCACTCACCAGAGCGCGTAGGAGCGCTAACAAGGCATCTATTTGGCTCCTCGGGGCACTAGTTTAAACCTGATCCGTCTTTAGTCACTCCATGAAGGAATCCTAAGCGCCTATCACCTGAGTGGGAACAAATGTTTGCTCAGTCGCCCCGGCTCTTCATGATGTCATCGCCCTCTGAAAAGGCTTGCCACCGCCGCCGCCGCCTTGCAAGCGCCAACCTCATTGGATGCGGTAAATATTTACCCACTAGCAATTATAGCAGCGCCGAGCGGCCTCGGAGCAACAGCCTGCTGGGTAAACAGACGGCGGAGATGGGAAATAAATGAGCAGTGTGCATCTGGCAGCGGCTGAGAGGAGCCACTGATGGGACGAGTGCTACTCAAAGCAATGACATGTACCTGCGGAAAAGGTCACCGGGGTCTTTGACAGACACCTCGCTGCCATCTGCATCAGGCAGCTGAGTCCAGACGTCCCCACCCCTTATCACCAGCACACAGGCTCGACCCGCAGGGACGGCAGCCGGGCTAAAGTGACCTTTCAGCAGCCGTCACTGGAGCAGGACTGACTGTCTATCTGCTGTGTCTGTTTACAGGCTCTGAGACGGTTTAACAGCCTTTTTAAATATTATAAACACATTTTTATCTTGTGAACAAGGAAAGTAAAATATGTCAAAGTAAGCATTACAGCAGTCAATCCTGGCAAATAAAACTCAAGCAACTAAGATAATTAGAAACAATTAATTCCGCCTCAACATTTAATCTTAAATCTGAACATGTGGCCTTTATACCCTTTTTTTTATATCCTGAGTGACGAGAATATATCATTAGCTCCGATGTCCTCTGCAAATAAACATCTAATAATCACCTTACAAATCATACACCAAAGGACGCTTCCTATAAATCCAGAACTTGCCTGAGAATCATGACATTTTTAAGATTGATTCAGTATTTAAGTAATCTAGTGATAGTTGTCTGTACATTTATGAGTACAATGCAAACAGGAGCTGCTGAGGAACAATTCTGCAAACTTTTAATGTTGACAATTTGCTAAAATGTAAACAACTATAGGCTTTAAAAACAAAACAGGGGTAATATAATAAACTGATTTTGCGAAAAAAAAAAAAAAAATTTTTGCACAAACTATTAAGTCACAAATGAGGCACATGGAAATGATTCAGCAAATGCTGTTTACACAGAGCAGAGAGGAGAGGTCAAGTGAGTAAAATCAGAGAGATTTTTTGATGGTAGTGTGGGTGAGTGAGGGGCGGTTTTCCCCAATAATGAACGTTTTCAGAGTGCTATAAAAACAGATGCTGTGATCCATGAACAAATGCCAGTAACACAGTTTCCATCACTGCACAATATACGCTAAAGTCCAACTGATATGGGAGTTTTGATGCAGAAACATTTAATGTTTTCCAATACGGCAGCTGGAATAAAAACAGGCCTTTACTATGTTGACTTTGCACCGATATGACTAAGCAAAGGTACACAGATACGCTCTAATAAACACCATAAAGTAGGTTAAACATATTTAAACAGTTTCAACAGCCTGAAGTGTGCGAGCGGCAGTGCGTGCGTGAGAAGAGCCAAAAGCAGCGAGTCTATTTATTCCTCCGCTGGTTTATTTCAGATGCGTTTTAAAGCCCTCGGTGTACGTTTCAGCTCTGACCCCACAGGCCCTGTTGGGATGATGTATGCACGGACAGGAATGCCAACAATGAACACCTTAAATCACCACAGGCTTGTTTCGGATTGGACTTATGAGAACCATATGGACTACCGTTAGTCAGACTCCGGCTCAGATGAATGGCATTCCTTTCCATACTAGGCGACGTGCTCTCATTTTCCGTTCCTCTCACTTTCCACCTCTGTTACCTTTTTTCATAAATCTCTTTTACAAACCCCCACGCTCCATCTCTGCTGCCGCCGCTTCCTCAGAAACATTAATCCCGCTCAGAGTTGGCTGAGGTTACAGCTCCTGCTGCTCACGCTCAGATAAATGTACAATAGATTGTATTAGGATATTAACTCGGCTACACGGAGAGTCATGACTGGATACTGGGACTTAACTCTTATACCTCCCGGGAGACTTTCCCCTCTGCCAGGAAGCCATGTGTATGGTTCCTATTTTTGAGCCGCATTAATGAACCCAGAGTGGCGATGGTGGTGCGTGGGGGCAGAAGAGGAGCACTGGGCTCAGGGAAGGACATTCCCAGCATTCCTGTGTCTGTCTGACGCAGCGAGGAGGTCTGCTTTTAGGGGGAGGGGGGATGGAAACACTGGGATTAGGAGGTGAGGAGGGACTGGTTAGCTCTGACGGGAAAAGAGGAGGAAAAATGTGGTTTAAAAAAAAAGAAGGGGGCAAAAATGTCACGAGCAGTTTGTGTTTTGTTTTTCCAAACACACCATTATCCTGTAGTGTTTCTGCAGCATGGTGTAAAATATTTTAAAGGTGTTTTAAATCCTGCAGCAGGGAACGCCAGGGCTGTTCATCACTGACCCGCTGATTACTTCACCAGGCTTTAAAGCTCACAGGCCAGCCAGTGCTGCGATAAAACTCCTGCTCATATACCCATTTAATCATAAAATATAAAACCATTCAGACAAAGTCCTCGGGTTTAAAGTTCCTCACTGTTTTCACAAGTTGCTGCTGAAGTTTTACTTTTGCTGGTTTTTATCGCTCAGCTGAATCGTTTTGTTTTTATTAGCTTTCCAGTGGAGCTGAAATATAACACATCAGTTTGTAGCTGTGTATTCACAGTGAACTCCTCAGGACTGTTGCTTTATGTTGTTGTTAACTGAATATTTTGGATTCTGGACGGACAAAATAAGATTTAAAGACTTCACTTTGGGCTCTGGGGAATTGTGATAATGGGCATTTTTTATTTCTGACATTTTAATGACACAAGTTATTGGTAAATTGAAAAAATAATAAAAGTTTATATATTTTCTCCATGTAAATGTCTTTCCCTTCTATAAGATGTTGCACAGCACAGAGCTTTGGGAGGATTGTGTTTATTTGTCTCGAGCACTTCTGTCCCAGGTGTCGTTTTCTTTCGACAGCACTCTGATAGTTTGTGTCTCTCCCTCCCGCTGTGATCCGACAGGTGGTGACCCCGACCAGAGTGGGACAGAGCTACACCTTCAGCCCAGGCCAGCACAACCAGCAGGACCTCTATGATGTCCCACCCAGCAGATCACAGGGGGTGAGTGTCTCATGTTCTCTCAGCATGTACAGTTTACCCCTGTGACATGTTCTGCCTGCTTAAAGGAATGTGAGGAACCGACTGTGTGCTTTATGACGGATTTAAGGGACATTTTGGCTGAATTGTCTATTTGCATGTGCAGATCCCCCTTAAATAACCGAAAGTTAGCATTATATAATGCCTGATTCGCATATTTTAGCATAACATTTAATAAAAAACTGCAACTGAAAAAGCAATTGTCTTAATGTAAGTAATAAACTGGGGAAGTTTCATAATGATATATATATATATATATATATATA
>CAFUXE010000902.1:174323-199099 GCA_903364295.1 Serranus cabrilla
TCTCCCCCTCCACCCACGTGTGCGCTCGGGACCGCCAGCTGCTCGGCTTCTACTCCGAGCAGTGCGAGCAGCACTTTGTGACGCTCCTCAGCGCCGTGGACGCCTTCTTCGGCTGCGTCAGCGCCGGGCAGCCCCCGCGCATCTTCGTGGCGCACAGCAAGTTCGTCATCCTCAGCGCCCACAAACTGGTGTTCATCGGAGACACGCTGTCCCGGCAGGCCACGGCGCCCGAGGTGGCCAACAGGGTCATGAACTCCAGTAACGTGTTGTGTGACTTGTTAAAGACGGTGGTGGCCGCCACAAAAACGGCCGCCCTGAACTACCCCAACACCGCCGCCATCCAGGAGATGGTGGACAGAGTCACCGATCTCTCACATCACGCTCAGCAGTTCAAAGAACAGCTGCTGCAACTGGCCAACTTGTGATTTTCAACCAGAAAACAGACTCCATGTGTACATTTATCTAGCATAAATATATATATTTACAGTATATATATACATATATATATATTGCTCTTCATCTTTAAGTTTTGGATGTTGTACATAGTCTCCGTTCTGTAAATATTTGCTATATTTTTGTGTAGATTGTTTTATATTATGGTATGAATATATATATGTAGATGCAGTATTGGTGTCTCTGTAGGTTTACTGTATGTAGACATTTTTCATAACATTCCTGTCGCATATTATGAAGCACCTTATGAGATGTCCTGTGTTTTTTGTTTTTGTTTTTTTGCCTGTAGTGTCGTTGATGTGTCTTACTGCTGGGTGTGACAGTAAATCTCCTTGTAAATCACGTTAATGTCGATATATATGTGTGTGTGTGTGCGTGTGTGTGTGGAGCGTTCCACAAAGTAAAGGATTGTTCTTAACCATGTGACTGCGTCCGTTAATTTCTCTGACATAACAGATTTGTTACAGTTAAAGTTCACAGGAGCAGAATATTTATGGTAAAGTCAGAAGAAGGTGTCATATAGTTTTCTTCTAATGCGCAAACCGTAAAGTTTTGATTGATTCTAGGCCCATTATAATTGAAGAAATTGGGGTTTTGAAGGCCAATATTGATATTTTTGGACAAGGAAATGCCACTTTTTGTATGTTAAACATTTTTATGCTCAGGGAAATGTTGTTTTACATACTGAAATGTAGTTAACCCCTTAGGGTTTGGCCCCTTTTATGGAGAAGTGTGGGCTGTGGGCAGTGGATATTTAGGGGGAGATAGCAGGTAAACAGAAGTGTTGATCATCTGAAAGCTGGGGATCTGAAGATTAATTTGAGATGCAGCTCAGCACTGTGTCGAGTTGTTCTAGTCATTAATCCTGAATATTAATTAGTTAATTAAATGATTATGGGTTTTGAATATTAATTGATGGCTTTCTGAAGTTCATTTTTAACATACTGGTGTCGGATCGGTACTTGGTATCGGCCGATACCCACAGCACAACTACCAGAATCGGTATCGGGAGGGAAAAAATGGTATCGGAACATTTCTAAGTGGGTCACTATTCTTAAATATTGTAAAAAAAAATTAATTAAATATCTTTTGAGGTTTTTTTCCAAAAGGTTTGAGGCTGAAAAGTTTCATGACATTAATAAATGAGATGTGGCTAAAAGCTTCAGAATGACACATTAGGATTTTTATTTGAGCTTTAAAAGATGGGCTCTGGCAAAAAAATATAAATAAAAATAAAGTTAACTGGACCTTGGGTAGCTCTTTAAGTTTGAGTGATGGCACCATTTCAGTGGTAAGAAATAGAATTTACACGAAGAGTCGATTCATCCAAAGCATGACTCAGCTGTTAATAAAACTTGAAATAAAATATCACTGCCACTTTTAGGGGGTTTCATGCAACTGTGGTAGCCAAACGTCTTGTCAAACTCAATCACGTCCTCGTGGACGCCTGCAGGACATTTTTGATTTCAAGTCCTGTCTGTTAGAGTTAGATGTACCCTCTTCTTTTTAAGAAGAAGGGGGATCGTGAGAGCAGGACAGGGCTGCTGGATGGAGTTCCCGTGCCAAATAATTCTTCACTTTGCTTGCAGAACATTAGATTTGACACATGGAGAATAATGAGGGGCAAGGAAAGGACGCAACATATGTTCTCTGGACCGTGAGAAACATGTTTTTCAGAGTGACCCGATCAGCTGCTGGACATTTTCTCTGCTTCAGTGTAGTGGATTGATAAAATATACAGAAAAAGCCTCTTAGGAACATAAAGTTTGAGGCTGTAAGACTCCGCTAAAAACAACCTATGTGTTCTTATGCCCCTTTTTTAATAAAACTTGAGTGAAATTGAGTCTCCCTTTGAAGAGGAAGCTGCTTTATCAATAGATTAGTGTCTGAAGGAGAGATGACCACAGTGAGATCAGAAAATCCCATTAAAAATCTTTGGAGCTCGCACAGGCTGGCCCTTACAAGCAATCAAACGTTTTTATTATTCACTGCATCCCGCTCTGAACTCTCCAGGGAGATGAGAGAGAAAGGAATTTGCAATGACTTTCAAAAAGAGTTCCCATTTAACACAAACTGCAGACAGACGCGATAAATCAGGAGATGTCAGGTCCTTTTTACGAGTCTGTTTTAAGACATATTCTCTGCTAATCTGCCCTGCAAAGAGAGCAGCAACGACAGAAGCAGTGAAGTCGGGGAAACAGGCTTTAAAGTAAAAGATAGTTTGCTTTTATGTCTTTTAAGGCTGATTGTTTTATCAGTTAATTAATTTTCATGGAGCCTAAATAACTTCGAACAAAACTAATGGTGCATTAAAAATGCTGAAACTAAGAAAGATGTGTTGCATTTTATTGCTCAGTGTTCAAAACAAAACATTAATTCCCTAAAACCACCAAAAAGCTGCATTATATATTCGACTTGTTATCAGGGTAAATTCTAATGAACACGGTTTCTAAATAATGTAGCTCACACTACGTGGACAGCAACTAAATGTTTTTTTCTGTGACATTTTACAAATTACATGTGAGCTAAAAATACATATGAAACAGGCCTACTATAATAAAAGTTTCTTGCCATTCTATGCCATTTTTCTTCTACATCAGCTCAGCAAATCGTGAACAAAACTTCACACAGTTGCTGATCTAACTTGCACTTGAATTTTCCCAGTCAGGAAGTCATTTTTTTAACGCTACATAAATGCAAAGTTGAGTTGACATGCCGAGAAAAAATGCTAACATCATTTATATTGTTGTTGCCAATTAGAAATAACAGCTATGGAAAAATCAATGAATAGTCACATTTAGCTTTTGCTACGGTTAGCTATGGCTCAACAGTGAACTTTGATATTTTAGTTTTTCGAAAAATGTAACTAAGTACTTTTACTCAAGTACTGTACAATTTTGATGTACTTGTAGTTAACTTTTTATATTACTTTATATTTCTATTCCACTACATTTACTTTTGACTCCACTACATTTGGTAGCTTAGTTACTTTGAAGATTCTGATCATAAAAACACTTAAATCAGCTAAATAAATGAATATATTAGAGATTAAGAAATCAACTAGTCTGGAATTTAATTCAATTAGCTCCACCTTTATCTGCAACATTAAGTGATGTATAACCTACATTAATGCATCAACAACTACAATCCAGTAAAAGTATATACATATATTATTTGAATTATTCTGCACTATTGAGTACATTACATTACATTATTTTTTTAATAAGGCTGCTACTTTTAACTTGCTTCCCTCAGTAAAATGCCCTGAATACTTCTCGCACCACTTCATCTCAGGACATATTGAGGCTCTAAACAAGTGAGAAAAATAGCTCTTGGCAGATTAATGCCTGAGACCTGGGGAGAGATTGGTGAATCAATGAGTTATTTTAGTCCTGGCAGCTCTAATAGATCCACTCGGGCCAGAGCACACAGTCCTGGGCTTCTGTGTGTGTTTTGTCACCAGGGGCAGCACGCCAAACATCTCATAAATTGCCATCCCGGGTTTACCACAATTGCACAACTACGCAAGGTGCTGCAGAGACAGAGAGCTGAAGCTGCATTTTGCTGAATCCCCTGGAGCAGTTGTCTCCACGCTCCCCGATGAGATACCGTCTAGTCGGGCTGAGAAACAGCTAACAGGTGTTGGGAATGCTGAGATGGAAATTTAGCAGTGATATACAAGAGCAGCAGCAATCAAAAAGTCAGCTGCTCACCTGTCTGTCGAGTGAACAAACAGGGAAAAGGTCATCGGAGTGCTAATGTGTGTAATACCTGCAGCCGACAACAGGAGCAGGGAGCTGAGCTTGCTGTATATAGAGAGAGAGCTAGAGGAGCACTGGAGAGTCGATGTCATTTCCTTGGTTTACCACAATCATTTCCTGTAAAGTATTTGCAGGCTCTGAAATTACAGCTTCATAGCTCAGCAGGGCCTCCTTCTCTCAGAGAGCTGCCACAGCTGCAGGCAGAAACACACTCTGAGGTAGAGGTGGCATCATTAGTATGAATAAAACGACCAGTGAAGGTTCGCCTCAAAGTCAATTTACTGTAAGGGCGGTTTCTTAATTTTCTGCATGTGTTTCCAGCCGATGATGGATGCACGGTGATCTGGACGAGTGGATTCTCAACATTTGAGTCATACCGCAGTGAAATGTATCAATTACTGCACTTTAAATAATCAAGACGCATTTCTTCTTTTACATGTAATTAGATTGAAATGTTCTTGCAGCGGTGGAGGAAGTGCGGGTGCACCGATCTGACGTCAAGCCAATACTGATTATAATAGATGGATTGGGTATCTGTGACAATGGTGAAGGATTTATTCAATTCAATTTTTGTTTAAAGGCTAAATGAGACTCCCCCAAAACACGACCCCATGTGTCTTTTATACTGCAACAACCCATATTTATGTTTGTAGTTAGCAGCGCCCCCTAGTGGCCACAGTAATTATAGATTGTGAAGGATACAGATGAAGTGAGGAAACATGGATGCATAAAGAAAACTGGATACAGTATTGGAGGCAGCATAACGTTATTTTCTCAGAAAGTTGCTCAGTAGTGCATGAAGCCAACTTCGGTGTATAAAATTATCCAGATCTTCTGCAACTACGGGCCCACAGAGCACCAGAGACTTCCACTGGCTGAGCCGGCTACTTTCGGTTTCGAGCACTTATTGGTGCATTAATGTATGTACCACTTTAATGTTGCAGCTAATTAAGCTGAAGATAATTTCACCAATTTATATACTGCCAGGTCTTAAATAATGCATCACACTTTAACGGTTTATTGTATTTAGTTTTAAATCATCTTAATCTGACAAGTACTTACAGCTTTAAGATTTTTAAGTAATAACATATTTCTCCTTAAATTGTCATGAAATTGAGTTCAAAGTAGCAGAAAATGCAAACAGTAAATCAAAATTGCACTTGCTCTCTGCTTGCTTGAGTAAATAAATTAAGCTCCTTTCAGTCACTCTGTAATTGGTGCTTTTTAGTTCTTAAACTGCTAAATAAAGATATAACTACAGATAGAGGGTAAGTTTGTTTTCCAGCCATGAGTGAAATGATAAATTCAGTTTCAAAAGAGCTGACTGACACAGAAAAAAAAACACAAACTCTGGTGAAATTCAATACATTTGAACTTTAAAAGTGTCTGTATAGATAATGCAACTCAATTTAATTCTTGTGTTTACAGTCACAATCATTTCATCCTCGCTCTGCATTAAGTAGGAGCACTTTAGGAAGACGATAATGACCCTCGGGGCTGGAATAGATTAAGCCTTGTCAAAGACTGAAACAGTCTTTTAAAGCTACACAGACTCAAATTACATTATACATACAGTAGATTAATTCACTGCATTGACTTCTGGGGCAGTAATTTATACAGCAATCAGCCAGCAGAGCTTAAAGGACACAGAGACACGTTTGCACATGTGCTTCTGTGTTTGTATTTTTAGGGTTTTATTTTTGTATATTTTAGCATCTGGTTCTGTCTATGAATTCCACTCAGAAAGGAAACAGCTGCACAGTTTGTTGCGGATTATTAAAGAAACTTCATGAACCCTTCACTGGGAAAATAAACTACTGATGATGAGTTTTAATGTTATTTAATTTAAAAAATTTCCTTTTTTGGGAGGAGGGGGTCTTTGCACCTAATGTCATTAAAAAAAAAAGGTCAAATCAATTCTTTCCAGTCTGGTTTAAAGTTAAAACAAGTTTTCAATATAAAGATCCAGAGAATAACTTATTCATTATCCATGTGGATTCATAGTCAGAAATACTAATCAAACAGTAGATCAAAGTGATTTCATGTATAGTTCAGTGTTTCAGTTTAAACTGATTGTGCTGATTATTAGTCTGCTGTTTTCTATAAGTGCGATACTGCCACCTTGTGTTTCAACTCTTGAATGTCAAGGAAACTAAATATACTCATACAAAAAGACTGCCTGGATAAACATGTCTGACATCAACTTATGTTGCTGCCAGTTTCATTATATTCGACATATATAAATGACAAATTTGTTTTTCTTCAGATAAGGGTGAATCTTTAAGTGTGTGTTTCTATACATATTGTTGCTGTCAAATGTGTTACTCACACCAAGACAATTTAGATTGAATAACAGAACTACAGGTAAGAAAACTGTGTAGTTTTTATTTTGCATGACACAGTCCCTCTAAGTATGAAGTGCATTCACAAAGTATCCTGAAGCTAAAGAAAGTTGTATTGTACTTGTACATTACCTTTATATTTTCATAACTTTATACTTCTGCTCCACTACGTTTAAGGGGTAGATATAGTATTTTTTACTCCACTATATTTCGCTGCCAGCTTTAGTTACTTTTCAGGACAAGAATAAATATGAAAAACATGTGATAAGTTTAAAATGATTTTGGCTGACAACATAAACCTGCTACAGTCGCCTTGAGTAGTACTAACAACAGTAAAATGCTGCTAACATAAATTGCATCAATAAAAATATATTTCGCATATTCTGCATAAGAAGTACTTTTACTTTTGATACTTTAAGTACACTTTGATGTTGATACTTCTGTACTTTTACTTAAGTAAAGTTTTGAATGCAGGACATTTACTAGTAGTGGAGATATTTCGGTGTGGCATTGGTACTTTCAGTGCAGTGAGGGAGCTGCCACCACTGCCTACAACTTAACAAATTATCAAAATAATTTAACAAAATTATGCTTTGTAACACGTTGATGCTGGAACCGTTTGTAGCCGGTAAAAAAGACCAAATATCACCCAGTTTTCAATTCAAAATAAACGTTAAAATCACGGTTGGTGCTGAAACTAAGAGGCTCTCTCAGATAACTTTTTTTTATCATGAAGGTATCACTTCATATCAATTCAGACAGGGGCGAAGTAGGTAACTGTCAACAACCAGACGAGCTAGCTGCAACTGTTAGCTAATGCTACATACAAGTTAGCAAAGCCGCTACATTACAATTACATTAACCGTTGCTAATGCTAACGGTTACTAAGGCGACACTTACCCTTCTAGAGACGACAAGTAGTTGTAGCGGGTAGACTCCAAAGCTGAATATTTTCCACAAATCCAGATTTTGTCCATTTGTACCGCTCCAGGGTTTTGTAGAAAAAACTCTCCAGAGTAAGATGAGGGAAAGTGGACACTTCCAGTCCGTAACGTTGTCCGTCTCCGGTTGATTCAGGACCCGTTAAAATCATCCCGTCAACATTATAACGGTCAATAATGATTAAACCAACCGGTTTGAAATAATATTGTTGAACGTCCTTAGATTTAAAGTCTGCGGTAGACTGACAGCTTGAAATTAAAGCTGGCGAAGTTCATTTTACTCACTTCCTGCCAAAATGGAGCCGCAAATAAGACGAGTTACGTCACGTCCGGTGATTAATTTTGACTTCATAAAACCATAAAATCTTTAGTATCCTTTGGTATCTCTTTTTCTGAGGCCTTTCTACCCAAATGCAGTGAGACAGTTCGAGATATAAGTCCTTGCTATTCCAAGATGATTTAATTTAAATATATATGAATGTAATTTTCGGTGATCAATATATACTTTGGATCACCCCTGGTCTAATTACTTATGTTTAGAGCCTTAAAGGTTTATCAGTTAGCTGATTTTATTGTACTTTACTTGCACTTTGTCAGTGCTCATTTGCAGAACTGACAATATATGGTATGTATAATGTATATTAATGGCAAATATTTATATTTAATTAAGTTATTTGTTTAAGAAAGTAGCCCTCTGACTACATTTGCATAGTTGTATTGGTGCATCGGTGAACGGTCCACATTTTAAGCATATAGATTTGAATTCAAGGATTCCTAACCTTGGAAAATTAACTGGTAAAATCAAACTTTTTCCAAAATATTATCGCTGAGTTGTTTCAACTTCACATACATTTCCCCAGTCAGGGACTACATCTTCTGATTATTCTTACACCACATGCATTTAGCCCAATCTCCATACCGCACAATGATAAAAGTGAAAAATAATTTGTGTATCCACCTTATGATTCAGATTCACTCAAACAAACAACAGGTCATTATATTTATGGCATTATTTATTTTAAGCTTCCGCTCCTCTGAAGAAGAAAATAAATCACTGCTGATAAAAAGGTGCAACAGTTACATGAGTTTTACCTGGAGGGAGAATATTACATAAATATTGATTAGGTCAGCTTTGATTTGCCCTGTAATGGAAACCAAGCAACTGTTGGCTGTACAAAAAGGAGGCCATGTGACGAACAGTGGATGCCATCTAGACAGGCACTGGTGCAGACAGAGGCACAGGGAACGGGAGAGCAGGAAGCCTCGTTTCATTGCTCCTAAAGATTAGCTAATAATGTGTATAACTGCTTCTGAACACCAACATTTCTTTAAACGTTCTCCTGACTCTTCAAGTATAAATCTATTAAAAAAGGTTGAAGGAGAAGTTGCAAGAAAAAAAGGTCACATTTTTTAACAAAACTGGAATGAAGGTATCTTCATCTTGGAGGCTTTGGGCGTTATGTACTCACTCCATCACATTGATGGTCGTCCGTAATACGAGTATACTGTGCAAGAAACAACAAAACAACAGCACAAACATTCCTTTCATTGCACTTTGTTAAAGAAAATAAAATGGTCAGTTCATTGTTTCAGTTTATCTTCAGTTGTTCCTGTTGAAATGATGCAGACAGGCTCCTATTTAACATTTCTCTGCCTACTTTGATCCAAGTAGGACGTACTTCTGTTAAAAAAAACACATGATTAAAACATGTACATGAAGAGAACTAACACATTTCTTTGTGTGATGGAGCATCTTCATGCTCCACATGGGTGGCAGGAAGCAGCGTGGCCGCTCAGGAGAGCCGGCCGTCACTATTGCAGGATGACAGGAGGACCAGACTCGCTGCTCAGCGCATAATTAAACACATGAACAGGTGACATAAAGAAATGGACAGTAATGGCTTTTCCCTTTGAACCCAGGAGATCTGCCTGGTCAGTTAAAGTGTCTTGGTGAAGAGGAGGGCTGACTACTGAGTGTCCACAAGGTCGGCGTGTAGTGTAGAGCAGAGCAGAGGCAGGGTCGGTGGGAAATACCTCCGATGATCACACATGACGTTTGTAGAGGGCTGGCGGGCCGTCACGGCGAGAGTGGGGGTCATGAGGGATGCACAGTGGCTGTCTGGATGATCTAAGACGTGCTTTCCGGGGAGGCGACTCTTTGGCGTGCGGTCCTGGGCCGACTTCGGGTCGGGGCGTTCGCTGCACGTTCGCTCTTGGGTTCGGACGGCTGCGTTTCGGCCTGCGGGGTGCTGGCGTCCCCAACAAGTTCACGCAGGAACTTGAACTTGGACAGGAAGAGCTGCCAGACTACATACCAACCTGAGGAGCCAAGAAAAGAGGAGAAAATAAATAATTTAAATCGTAAGAAAGGCACTTTTAAAAGCACAAGTGCCCCTCAGGTAGAAGCATGACATCTGAGTCACAAAGGTAATCCTGTTTTTCTGCTAAATGAATGCCCGAAAGGATTCTTCAAAAACATTCTCCACTGTTTAAGGGTATTAATTATTGTAATAATAAAGTCCTGCTGATGTAAACAGTAATACACCAGTAGTAGTTAAGCAAAACTTTTTCTTTTTATACTTTTAAGTACATTTTGCTGATAGTACGTCTGTATTTTACTTACAAGTTTCGAATTCAGAACTTTTACTTATAACTGAGTAATTTCATTGTGGAGGTTATTGTTCCTTTTATGTTATTAAATAACTGAAACTCTGCAGAGGATGAAAACAATTTAAAAACAATGTTAAGGTGTTGTGGTATTTATCTTTCTGCTGCTTAGCTCTGAAATTAATACTACTAATGGTTATACATTAAGAGGCACACGCTGGAGCTAGGTGAACTCCAGCATTTCATATTTCCCACCTACACCTGGTTATCTGGGACAGGTGTGTCAGGTTAAAGGCTCAGCAGTTGCAGGCAGAGATGGAAAACACGCAGTGCTGGAGGCGGTGGAGGAGCAGCCATGATTATTATGTTCTGACTTCAGACTCCTCCTCTGTATGATAAAAATAGAAACTCCTGACTGTAATCGAAACTTGCCGGTCAAAGACACTTAATACACTCTGGCCTGCTGTACAAGGCAGTTTTAAAGAAGTTGCTTTGATCATTTAAGGCAAAAACTGTTGCGCAATGTCTACACGAGTTTCAACCAATTCATTTGCTTTTTGCCCTTTTATTAGCTCACAGTTTTGTGTGTAAACTAACAAAATAAAGGCCTGTTATTCCACAATAACAAACAGTTCAATTAGTCACAGAATGGCTCAGGGAGTTAGCTTGTTATGTAAGTAACTTATCAAGGTTAACGTCTTCAAACTCACCAAACAGCATGAAGAGCAGCGCGCAGACAAGTGTGGCCACAATGACCAGCAGTGTGAGCCCGACACTTTGCCACATCTTTGCTGGACACTTGATATCAACAACAGCATAAGGAGGTGGCTGCGGTGTATTTTCTGCTTCACGCCGCACACAAAACACGTAGCTAGCTAGCTCGGTTAGCCGCCTGGCAGCTGAGTTAGAAAGCTAGCGAGAAAAACAAACAGCAGCACATCGCACACCAGCTTGTTTGCTAGCGTCTGGGCTGGCTAGCTGGTTAGCTAGCTGGTTGTTAAACGGAGCCACAACAGTGTTTTAAAAACAGACTTTAGCATTAGCTTCATGAGCTAACGTTAGCCGGTCACAGCGGGATAAGGTCCTTCTTCTGTGTGCTACATAACTGCTGCCTGTATTTGATGTTGTCAGATGAGACAGAGACAGAGCACTAGCTACAGTAACTGGGTTAAGACAACAAAATCAGCGTCATCAAACCGACTCAAACTGCGCATGCGCAATATCTCTCTTAACCTCTGGGTAATGTAGTTGTTTGAGAAATTCCACATTCTATGTAGTTTTACCATCTTCTGAGACATCCTGCATCATCATCATCACCTCCAGTGGTGAAATGTAACTAAGTACATTTACACAAGTACTGTACTTATGTGCAATTTTGAGGTACATGTATTTTACTTTAGTATTTCAGTTTTATTTATTGTGAAATTATTACACAAGTTACCTTCTTACTGTAACTTTATCCACAATGAATGAGAGCACTGTTGCATTTCTTCATAAATCCAGCAGGAGGAGTCATCATCATACATCTAAAAACAATGGTTCTCCGTTTCTGTGTGAAGCTCCCACCTTTCTTGTTATTCACTCCTCCATTTAAACTGTATTTAAACGAGTTTGTGAAGTGTGTAAAATATGGAATAATGTGTTTTCAGACTAAGTTTTCAGATTCTATAAATAAGTATGAGCAGAAATACTGTAACCTGAGAAAAATCCCTTACAAGTAAAATAATAAGTAAAGTACAGAAACATCAGCCAAATGTAAAGTATGGAAACTAACTATAAAACTACTCATCATGCAGAATATTAAAATATTCAGTTTTTATCACTATTTACTTAATGAAAAAGCATTTGCATGTTGTCAATGTGAAGGCGGAGATACTTTAGATTACTTAGATACTTTGTATTTGCACATCTATTATATTAAACTTGCAAAAGTACATTTATTTGCATGTTTCAACTTTAGACCTGAAGTACAAGAACCTCAGACTTTAGCGTAAGTACACACTGTATAGTAATAAAACTTTTTTTTCTAAAACCCTCAAATGACTGGCAGCTTTAATATTAAACAGTAAGGTAAAATATAATATAAATATAACCCTGTAGCTCAGCTGGTAGAGCGTGCAAAAGATTCTGCCCAGCAGCCGCTCTGCTGCCTGTCATCCTGTCTCTCTCCTTATCTTCAGCTGTTCCTGTTGATCAATTAAAGGCAAAACTTTCCAATCCAAAATACTGTAATTCAAAGAAATGTCAAAAACAATACATTTACAGAAATTTTCATCTACTGTTGGTAAATAATAATAAATAATAAATAAAAGTGTCTAGAAGGCACAATGTGTATAATGGTTCATTGAAACTTCTTTCTGTGGGGTTATGTTAAATATATGGTGTATGGAAAAAAGATACAGGACATCACTGACCTAAAGCTAAAGATCACTGATGCCATGGCAACCATTGATGAGGCTCAACATGGCAACAAATCCAGAACCGTCTGGATGAGCTTCATGCAGCTAATGGAGCCATGTGGACTTCAATATCTACTCCTCGTTTTGTAATCATTTCCACATATTTGTCCATTAATCTGCTTTTGTAATACATTCTTTAATTTGTGAAGAGGCTTTGCGGACAGTGACACCCTGTAAATTAGATTGATCACTACATGTAAAAAACAAACAAGCAGTGCATTCAGGTCCGTGTCACCTGTCACTCACTCTGTTCCTCCTGGAACAGCGCGTCATGTCTTGGCATGCAGGGGCAGCGGAGCGTATCCTTTCTCAAACACCCGCCTCAGTATTTGCATATTATAGCGCCAAGGTGCAGCGAGAGCGTGACTCATTCCTCATGATCCCAATCAAAACAGGCGTAAGAGGAACACTGTGTTCAGCCAAAGCAGGCCAGCCCAACCAATGAAAGCCCTGAGGAGTCTCACCTTAAATTATTACTTCAGGTTTTTAATTATTACTTTTAAAGTTCAAAGCAGTTATGATATTAATTATTAAAATAATGAGCTATAAACAGTCATCAGAGTGAGTTTCAGCTCCGTGTTTAGTCATCTGGGCCACAATTTGACCGTTTTGGTTCACTCTCACTGCTCTCATGACAGTTTTTATTACATAAGAAGTGCTGGAAAAAGTATTCAGATCCTTTTCTGAATTAAAAGTACTAATACCAGGCTGTCAGAATACTTCAATACAAGTTAAAGTCCTGCATTCAAAACTTACTGAAGTTAAAGTACAAAAGTATCAGCATCAAAATGTGATTAAAGTATAAAAAGTAATAGTACTCGTTATGCAGAATATGTTAAATATATTTTTATTTATGCATTTTTGTAAGCAGTATTTTACGGCTAATTTTAGCTACTTTATGTACTGTTATGTGCTTTAATTTATATATAAAAAATAATTTTCTTTGGTGGCCAAAGATGTCTGATTAGCAAACATTAACATTAACATTATACTTCAAAACGGAGCATAATGTCGCTCCGTAAAGGTTTATCATATCAAATATGATAAATGTCATGTACACAACTTTCTGCTGCCCCCAAACAAACAATGAGTGATTATGAGAACAGAGGAGGCTGGACTGGTTTCAAAAAGGAGCTTAAAGATTTTTATCTGCTGCAGCAAACGGCTCCACAAAGTTCAGCTGGAAACTCAAGCAGATTAAACACAAATGTGTGATTTCCTGTGTTTCATTTCAGTGAAATAAGTTAGTTTTCACATTATTACTTTCAACTAAAGAGATAAAATAGATAAAGGGGTATAAAAAGGACAGTATTTGCCTCTTAAATAAAGTGGAGTAAAGTTAAAAGTGCATGTTTTTGTGGCTTCTTTGACCACATTTTTATTAACAATACATTTTTTCCTTGTTGCTTCAGTGGCCCAATGTGCACAATGATGAGTGGACTTTTATTTTTTAATCTCACAGTATCTACATTGTGCTGAAATTAGAACATTTCCTTGTTCCACATCCTCACTCACGTGTGTGTGCCTGTAATGTACACACGAGTGTGTTCATTAGTCAATATCAGATTGCAGAGTAAGCAGGGAAAGTACAGTCAGAGCACATTGGGAAACTTCTTCCCTGAATGAGTCATAAATCTCAGTGAAGGAGCTTTATTTTTAATTTCCTCCAGCATTTCCTTCTTTGCTGTGCTGGTTTAGTATTCTATAACCGAGAATCAATATGTGAAGCAAACAATTCATTATATTAAACACCTGTCCCCTGCAAACACATTGTGTCGTAACTGTGGATGAGTTCATGGAAGTTTAAGTATTTTTCTGGTAACTTTCTAAAATGATGGTTTTGTGTTGAGGGTAAACGTTTCGACAGCCCAGCGTTCCTCGTGATGCAAACAGCACCAGCGGTGACCTTTTGACTTTGTGTTCAAGCTGCATAGAAGACATATCTTACATAACTTACAGCACGTACACATCAGTGTTGTGCAACAAACCTGATTTGCATAAACACTCAACATTTACTTAATGTGTTTACATGCAAATGTGAGTTATTTACACTTGACTTTGTTTTCTTTTTTGGAAAATTAGTAAAATTCAGCAGCCGGCCGCCTCAAATACGACGAAGAGCGACCTATAAAACTGTCCCTATCTTATGTACAAGATAAAAATCAAATATTTTACTTTATTACTTTTATATATAAAACATTTATTTAACAAGGAAGTTACGCTGAGAGTAAAACCTCTCTTACAGCAGCACAACAGGTAAAAATACATTATGTAATTCAGGCTCGTTTGATGAACGCTTCATAATTATTCCTACTAAAAGTAACGCACTGGGATTTATTTCTCTTGCACAAAATTTGTAGTTAAACCTGTAAAATGTGACAGTTAAATCTAACCACCCCAATTCCCCCCAAAAAATGGGATGCAATGTAAAACATTAGCGAAAGCAGAGTGCAGTGAATTTAAGTTTCACAGTTTGAGCATCTTTGCACTGTAATCAATTGAATGTCGTATTTGCAAGTCATTGCAATCAGTTTTTATTATGTTTATTTAGTGTCTCAACTTTGGGGATTGCGGTTGTGTGAAGCTACATGTTGGGTCGTGCATTCTCTGAAAGTTTTCATGATCAGACCAGCTTTGAAAAAACCTGGTTTAGGGTCTAGTGACTAAAACAACTAGCGTCACTTTTTGCCGAGTCGGTCAGTATTTGGCATTTTATCAAGATTTCACATTAACAACTAATATATGTGTATGTTATGCACTCCCATCCTTCACAATAAAACACAGCGCAGTGAAAATACAGATGCACTTTTTAAGATTGTTACCCGAGCATCAGCCAGGCGTTCTTGCTGCTCCCTCTCAAAATAAATTAAAGTAAATATTTGCTTTTTTTTCCCACCAAGTAGTATTTCAAACAAATAAAGTTGCAATGATGAGTCATATATTTGCTTTTCTGTGTTTTGCATCTTTGTTAGTTGAATATCTTTGGGCTTCAGACATGAAACTTACTGAACGACTTCAGTTATTAATTGGAAATGATTGTTCGTCGCAGCAGCAGACATGAAACAAGCTGCTGGTATGAGAACGGATATCCCAGCCAACTTCAGGTGTCACTGAGAGTGACAGGTGTGAAACAGGATTTACTTGTGTTGACAAGACACGAGTCGAGGACTGCACGGTTAAAACACACACACACACACACTCAAGCACCCACACACACACACACAGCGTCTCCATTGTCAGAAGTGAAACTTCAGAGTTGAATCAGAGCGGTTCATAAATCACAGTGACATTGACTTCAAATGTTTATTGTAATTTCTGAACAGTGACATTGGAAACAGTTGCTCAACATAAAAGCAAAAACAATCCACGTCCGTCACGATCAATCAACCGTCCCGGAAGTAAACAGTACAAATGTTTGTATAAATTAAACATCGACATGCTTTCGTCAAATGGTCCTCGAAAGCTCTCGTACTCTAGTGGCACAATTTGGACAAATTAATACAAAAACAAACATAAAAACACATTAAATAAACAAAACTGGGAATATAGAGCTTTTTAAACACCAGTTTATAGTTTTAAATCCCAAATTCTGTGAGATTATGTTTCATTCATGGGACATATTGATGATATTGTGCATCACAATAACTCCACGCCCAACCCTCTGCAGTAACTGGCTGTGAAACTGTAAATGTGCACAGTGACAATATGACACAAAAAGACATTAAAGGCACAGTAAATATTTTACAGTAGACTGTTCAGGTGTACTCAATGAATCTGAGTTGACCTGAACAATAACAGGGAGAATCACATTTAGTGGCATTAAAACCCCTTTTTTCTTTTTACATTTTTTAAATAAAGATACAATTTGTATCAACTGCATACTGCCTCTGATTTGATCCAGTTCACTGAGGCAGCTCACACGGTAACGAGGCGTTTTCGGACTCTTCACAGTTCTGAGAGACAGTTGTTATTATTGTGTTTGCACCGTGACAACGAAGAACTATCACAGTTCTTAAGATGCTTTCACAACCAAAGTTAAGTCAGTTTCATCGAATGCTGGTGCGGTTAAGTCCATGCTGTGGTTCGTTTGTTTGCTGGTGAAAACTTCAACTTTGAAAAATATAAATTTCACTCTGATTCAGACTAACTGAATGGACTTGGGTTGTGAAAGTGACACCCCCGTCTGGAGGGACTTTTCTAGCTTCTGTTTCCAAGTAACCTGAAGTAAGGTAACCGTATGATGGACACATGAGCAAATGCAGCACATGTAACCACCGTTTTTAACCACTGGCTAACTAGCAAACTGCTAAAGATGAGTGACAACTTTGTTCAGCTAATTTTCTCATTTCCAGTGTAGCCTGGTCTTCCAGTGGTGAGGAGCCAAGTGGAGAGACTGCAGGGTGTCAGACTTGCTAATTCTTGCCTTCTTTTTGTTTTGACAAACAGTAATTCTATCCCTGCAGCTGTCGACTCTGCTTGACATATGAAAGTGGTTCTGGTTTCTTCTAAAGTGGGTTGGAAAAACAATAGATGCCGATCAGACAGCCTCCGTCCCTTCAGCTTCTCTTAGTGCAAAACACAAAAAAAGCCCATTAAAGGTATTTGCTTCTCTGAGCTCCTCAGAACCATTTGGTCCGAAAACGCCTGCAGTTAAAAACGGCTTGCACGTATATATAGTTTACAGGTGGATACCACAATACATAAATACACAAACTCATGTTTATCTCTTCAGTCCTTCCTGGGAAAGACGAGGGTTCAGCCTGTCGCTGGGTTTACCTCCTGCTCTGACCCTGCAGCTTGAGGATCTCAGCAACCAGCAGCTGTGGATCCATCACCTGAGGGAACATGTCCATGGCCGTGTCAACCAAGTGGGCGCTGAAGATAGCGAGGAGCTTCTTCCGGACAACGTCTCTCTCCTTCCTGCTGGGACTCGTCGCCTGAGGAGGCTCCCAGTGCGAGCGCTCCCCCGACAGGCTGTGGAGCGCCGCGGGATGACCCCCGCACGGGTCCGACCAGTACTGCTGCTGCCCGTGGACTCTAGTGTGCTGGAAGTCGGGATGGCTGCTCCGAGGCACACTGAGCGGGTACGCGCCGTAGCTGGCGAACGGAGGCGGGTAGGGGATGCGGTAGTGCTGGTTCTGGTGCTGGAAAGCGGGCGTGGTTTCCTGAGAGGAGGGGCCGTGTGAGCAGCAGCTGCAGTACTGCGGCCTCAAGCTGTGGCTGTGCGGCGCGCTCCCGTACGACGGCCCGTACTGGTGATCACACGAGCTCCACGGAGCCTCGACCGGCTGACTGTCTATGGAGCCCAAACCAGAGTCCAGCTGCTCCTGGGAGCCGCCGTGCCGCACGGAGCCGTGGTCAGAGGACGAGTGCTTCTCCTTTCGAGAAGGGGCTCTCTTGCTGGAGCGGTGACTCGCCTTCATCTGTTCCTGTTTATGATCTTTCTTTGAGGAGCCACTCTCGTGTCCCAGAGTCAGTTTCTTCGCCATGTCCTCCACCAGCGAGAGGCTCTGCCCGGGAACCGGACTGGAGCGGGCGGAGGACTGTTTCTGAGCGGTGGACGGGTGTTTGCCGATCTCCCTGAGATGGTCTGCAAGCAAGCGGTTGGACTGTTTGGGTCTCTCAGGATGGTCGAATTTACATTTTATCCCGTAAGTGCATTTTTTCCCTGCAAAATAAAAAGCATAAGATTGAAGCTCTGCTGATCATTTCAAAACAAAGCTCAGAGTCTCCTGCACTGTAATCAGCCGTGTGTTGTATTTCTCTCACCATAAGGGCAAAGCTGCTTCTTTGGAGTCTTTGGAAACCTCCGCAGGAAGTTCTCCAGGGTCGGCCCGTGGCGGCCCATAGGATCATCAGGAGGCATAAACCTGCGTTAACATTCAAACATCAGTCACAAAAACATTCCAGGATGAAAGCAGCGAGGAAGCCTGAAACTAGAGACTGAACTCACTTGTTGTTAACGAAGGAGTACATGAGCAGCCTCTCATCGATGAAGCGCTTCCACTCCGGCTTCTCCGCCTGAAGGTCGCGGTACATGTCGTTGGACACGATGATGCCGTCGGACTCTAAGCCGTACTTGACGATGAAGCGGTCGTCGTTACAGACCACCCGTTTGCCTGCGACACGTTTGGACGGCGTGAACACCAGAATCCTCCTCCGCTCCAGGTCTCCCAGAATGTGCTGATCTGGAAACATACAGACAGTCAGTGAATCATCCTGCAGCACAAGGACGGCTGGAAGTGGGAACAACTCAGCAGTTATCATGTTATTATAATGTCTCCAGCAAATTAACTGTCAGACACATTAATAGGATGTATGTGTGAGTGTTATGTTCACGGTGTGAGTATCTGTCACTGATAATAAAAGCATTGATTTAAGTAGATCATTCCACGTCACAGACAATCTTCAATATATTTTTCCAGGAAGCTACATTTTAATCTGGCTTCTTTCCCAGCAGAGAGTTTTGACCTGGTTAAATATTAACATAAGAGCTCTAAAACTACATCCTGCAACAAAACAATTTATCAGCATGAGCAATCTGTTCATACGGCGAGCAAGCAGCGCGGTGTCAGTAAACGCCTCAAGATGTAGGTTAACCAAAAGCTGACGGTTGAAATGAAATATGTCTTTTTGGAAAAACCCTGCGTCTTTATCTTTTGAGTTAGAGCTACACAGATTACAGATAAAGCTCATTTACTAGCAGGCTGGAAAAAAAGCTTCACTGGGTTTTTCCCAGCTGACTCTGTTAGTGCATCTGTGCAAAAATCATCTCCTGCTCTTTCACTGGAGCAGTTTTGAAGTTTGCTTTTCACTTTAAAAGAGCAAATGAAAAACTTCAAATGAGGGTGCAGCTTATATTTATATTCATTGTTAGTTATTCTGCCAATTAACTCCTGCAATAATCTTTAACTCTATAAAGTATCAGTGATTATAGTGAATAATTCCTGCACTCGAGCTTATTTTATTTCTATAAAATATCAAATAATTGTGTAAAAAGGCCTTTTAAAACTTAGAAGAACACAAGTTTTCAGATAAAATAAGATATCTTAAAGTGTCAAACAGCCTTAAATCTATTTTAGTTTATAAAAACATTTTAGAAGATTTTTGTAATTCTTCCTTGAAAAATAACCTCACAGACCTCACAACAACCCTGCCTTTGAACTAACAATGAGCCGTGTTGTGTGAGCCAAGAAGGAAGTAGAAAACTTTAACCCGTGAGCATTCCCATCGCCTCACCTGTGATGGGAACATCTGGCCGCGGCTGCTCCTTCCTCCACGAGGGAACAAACACGGTGATTTCAGTGTGACCTCGAGCCGCGAAGAAGTTCACAGCCAGCTCGATTCCCAGACAGGAGAAAACTTCCTTGTTCCCGTGGCTGAATGAAAGAATAAGAAGAAACCAGATTTAAAAAAACATGTTAACAGTTGAACAAGTGTTAATGAGCAAGTTCAGAACAAAGACTGAGGCGACGTTTTTAGTGTTGCTCTTTAATGTTTACGACTCTTATCAATAAATCTTATCACAGTGTTTGTTGTGTAAAACTAAAGGATCTTGTTACAGCTCGTTGGTCTCAAACAGGTTGAGCTTGTTGACTAACTTGTGCATATTTAATCCACTAAAGGCTGCAGAGAACAACTGAAGAGTTCATTTAAAAGCCATTCTTTAAATTAATAAATGTCTGCTCCCCTAAAGTTGACTAATTAACACTTTATATCTTGTTTAATCTGCACAAAAACTGAAGTGTAAAAACAGCGACTTAAACAGATTTCCCAAAGTGTCAAACTGCAGGATGCTTATGTTGAGCAGTGATCTAAAGAGTGAATTCCTGAGGCCTAAGTAGGTCAAAATGTACAGCACTTCACAAGAAAAGTGCAAAAAATGGGGGAGTTTTCGTCAATGTTAAAGCAAAGACAAATGACAGACGTAGTAAAGCTAATAGGAGAGCCGCGGTGGAAATGCTGTCGGGCCTGTTCCTGTTGACATAAAGGGTTTATTTTTTCACCATAAGCAGTGCTGGTCTTTAAGGAAACAAAAAGGCACTCATATACGCTCTGATTTGCATATTCGCAGTCTGTGGACGACGTGCCTGAACGGGCGTGCCCGGACGGGAACAAAGGGGTGTGTATTCTGTGAGACAGCAAGAAATACAGTGTGTGTGTGTGTGTGCGTGTCTCGGTATGAGAAGGTGAAAGAGGGAAAGGTTGTGTCTGCCCTGAGGCAGAGTTTCCTGAACTACTTCAGATATATTAGTGGTGCTGAAAAGTTGAGCAGATAACAACAGTTCCGGCTCATCTTTTAAACTCTGACATGGAGACCCAATGATTTTTAACATGGAACACCGCTGTCAACAACGTTAGCGATAAATGATGGATGAAGCTGTAATTAAGTTTTCAAAATAGGTGTGATATCCTCCGAGGAAAATAACAGGTATTGATGTTGATCGGTCCCTGAGGCGCTGCGCTATGCAAATTCAGAGGCAGCAGCGAGCACACACGGTGCTGTGGCGCCGACCAGCTTGTAATAAAAATTTGTCATCTGTGAAAGTGTTTGTTTGATTTGTTATTATCTTGGCAACATGAGGATCACATTTGTTGGCCATTTTACAGCCTTTTTTTTATTTGATAATGGCAGACAGACAGACAGACACAATAGCCCCTTTCAGGCTGCGATATTTAATACTAATTCAATCTGAACGTCCCAGAGGCGTAACGGAGGGACAGGTGGGAAAACCTGCAGGAAAGGACGAATATGTTTGGTGATCCCCTGATATGAACGGTCAAAGTTCACTTTGGTTTGTGACCAATTCTTCCCACCATTATGGTGAACAAGCCAACCCGCAGGCACAGGCCCATTGGACAAAATTTAAGGGGGCTGTTACTGGTCTATACCTGAAAAAATAATTCAGAAGTCCCTTTCTGTCTGAAGGAAATTTTCACAAGGATCTTCTGTGGAACTCATCGTGTTTCAAACTCAGGTACCAGAGGCTCAAACAAGTTCTGGGGCCATTAAATTAAATCTCAACCTGAAAAGTTACTAAAGCTGGAAGCTAAATGCACAAAATTACACATAAGTATAAAGTTAAATAAACTGGAAATACTCAAGAAAAGTACGAGTACCTCAAAATTCACTGGTTGTACTTTATTACTTCACCCCACAGAGTGGGAGTTAAGTATTGTTTGGGGCTGCGGTGTCGGTCTGTCTGTCTGTCTGTCTGTCTGTCTGTCTGTCTGTGTTTCCACTGCATATACATCCTCTGGCCAACAGAGGACGCTGTGGGGTGAAGTCTGCCATCTCTGATTGCCTTGTTATTATTGGTAGTAGTAGTTAATAAATAAATCTTCTAACAGATGTAATCGCTCTCATTCTGTTTCTGTTTAATGTCGTAGAAAGCTGATAATCACTATTTTAGTTCATAACTTGTTAATCACAGAAAACCTCCCACCACCCTCGACTATTTATAATCACAATAAAAACACTCAGATCGATGTGAGTCAGCGTCTGGAAGCTCCCCTCGCCGCCGCTCAGTCACATCAGTTAAGAGAGAGTTGAATCATCGGGCGAACTGACACATCAAATGTCAATGAAACGTCTCGTGTTTTTTATGTGTGATGTTTCTATCAGAGCCCTCTTTTGAGAGAATTTGTTTCCAGTGTGAGCCCAAAAACCCAGAACAGGTGTGTTGGTTTATAAAGCTGCTGTGGGACAGATTATGTTAATCACAAGAGCACAACACAAGAGCTTTCCTTAAGCAAACAAAGTGACAAAAGAGCTTTACTCCTCGCTGCTCGCCCTCTTCAGGAGCAGCAGGAGCAGATGAAAGGTTTTTATTTCAATAAACGATTATTGATCAACTGATTGTTTGTTTGCTCTATAAGATCAAGAAGATCTTAGAAGAATAAAGTGATAAAAAAGCTCAGACCTGGTTTCCTAAAGCCTGAGACCTGAGATGACATTATTAAATGTCAAACAGCAGTCAAACCCTCAGGATATTTAGTTCACAGTTAACAGGTCTGTCATTACCTTTATTTTCATTTTTGATTAAATTTTCTGTGCGGTCGACCTGTTGATTCATTGATTGGCATTGTTCCAAGTGTAAAACAGAGTTGCAGCCTTAAGAAAATTATTGGTTATCACAACATCTGCATTTGTTTATCTACAGGATCTAAAAAATATTTTAGTTATTTTCAGAAGGATGACTTGTTTTCCATACTTCCATTAGAAACTGGTTTCAGGTTTCAAATATTGTACAAAAAAAAACCCTCGACTCCTTTAACGGTAATTGTTTCTGCATCGAACAGTTGTTTAGTTAACCGATGAATCTGCAGATTATTTTCTATATTAACTGATGAATCACTTTGTCTCCAAGATGTCAGAAAGTGGTGGAAAATGTGAATGTTGATGTCTTGTTTTGGAGATATTCAGTGTAATGTGATGTCAAACAGAGAAAAGCTGGATATCTCTGCATTTGACAACCTGGAAATGAAATTTTCTGCCACTTTTTGCATGAAAAGTTACTTTACTGATCAAGGGCTTATTGAAACTATTGACTCTTCTACTCTAACTGCCACTTCTACTAATGATAACGTAATGAGACGCTATTCTGAGAGGTATCATACTGTGAAACTCTCTGAATTTGTCCCACTTGAGAGGCTTTAATCAGTGATTTTGGTTAAAAGAAATTGTATTAATTAACAAAGCAGCTGCTGATTAATTTCCTGTTAAAGGTACTCAGTGTCTCACCTCATGGCCACGTTGCTCCCGTCTATGACAACCGGTCTCAGAGCGTCTTCGTCCAGGCTGCTCTCTCTGCTGTGCGGAGGGGACGCGGGCAGAGGCAGCTGCATGGTGGGGCCCACAGCGGGGAGCTCCCCTCTGGGCACCAGCACCGAGATCGTGGTCACCGGCTCCTGGCTGGACCCCTCAGCGGCCTCCCTGCTGGCCCCGATCCTCACCAGCTCCCCCAGGACTTTATCTGTGTCCATGTTGGGGCCGAACTTCCTTAGGACGGCCTGAACCTGAGCGGGGGAGTACCCGAGCTTGAGGAAGAAGTCCAGCGGGGCCTCCTGGTACAGGGCGCCAGGGAAGGGGTCAGATTCACCAGGAAACATTCGCTCACAGGAAGGCCGCGAGGTCTCTGGGGCCGCGAGGAGAGACGGGAAGCTCCATGTAGAAGTGTCAGAGTCGGAGCGGGTCAGACGGGTGGTGTCAGGGATTTTACTCCACAGCTGTCCAGATGTGAAGAGAGCGACTCCAGCGTTCATCACTTCACCTGAAACTCACTTACACCTGTGTGGAAATACTGAGATTAGTAAATTACAAGTACCTCAAACCTGTACTTTAGTATTTCCATTTCATGTTACTTTATTCTGCCACGTTACAAAAAGCTCCAACTTCACAAGCTGCAACATTAAAGTCATGCACACATCAACGCATCAATATCTTTAAACTAATAAAATATTAAATACGTCATTCTGAAACAGGTGATTCTGCTGAACGAGTACTTTAACTTTTGGTGCTTTAAGCAAGCTCCAGTAAAAACTTTGCATCCAGGATTAACTGTAGCATTGTTACTTTTACTTAACTGAAAGATCTGAGTCCTTCTTCCACCACTTATAATATGTTATGTATATATATATGAGTAAACTGAGTATATTTGTTTTTTGGATAGTTGGTCAGTTAAAACAAGGCCTCAGGGTTACCAAATTAATACATTTTTATTTTTTTTTATAAACAAAGATTGAGTAAAGAATCTTATGAAAAACATTTAAACATTTTCTATTTGTTTTTTCAACATGTTTTTGTCTCTGCTTTTTCACTATTTTATACATAACCTATTTTTTCTACATTATTCTGTCTTAAACACTTTTTATTTAGACTTAAATCTTACTTTTCCTTACTTCTATGGCTGCAACTAAAGATTTTCCTTATTGATTAATCTGTATATCATTTTTCAGATGAATTAGATAATTAAGTCTATAAAATATTATTAAAATATATTAACTATTTTCAATAATACCTACCACAGCTTCCCACTTTTTCTAATGTTTGACTTTGTCCAATTAAGACACTAAACATTAAAAACACAAAACATTAAAAAAAAAAAAGTTTAAACTTAGAAATACAGTAAATCCTCACATTTAAAAGACTGAAACCAGTAAATATTTGCTTAATAAGAGTCTTAAATGATTCACAGACTATAAATAGACCCG
>CAFUXE010000904.1:0-14969 GCA_903364295.1 Serranus cabrilla
CAGACAATTTTCAACTTTATTAAAAATGCACCAAATTCGCGGGATCGCTTTATTAGAGTCTGTTGATGGTTCAATTAAGAAGAAAATAGATGATAAAGAATCATGTTATTTGGGCCGTGGTTACCTTTGATTGACAGGTGGGTAACAATGGCGAGCAGTCATCAGGATGGAGGCGAAACTCGGATTATCCACAGCACTCTATGTCTAAACAGTCTTTAAACCCCTTCCTCTCTGCGCTTACATCGCTCCTCCTTAAATGCGCCTCAAACGCAGCTGACGGGAGGTAAGACAGGGAGTAACTTAAGCTAGGTTAGCACAACTTTAGCAATGCAATGTAAATGAAAGCGTGACCGATGCAACAAACCATGCGTCACTCATCATGACACATGGCAAAGAGAGTTAGACTGAAATGGGAGACATGTTGAGTCATTAATAATTTCACCACGTCGACCTGTCGGCACCTCAGCCCCTCCCCGTCATGTTGCCTAGCTTGTAGCTCATTCTTGTACTTACAGTGAAGACAGCAGTGGGGACTGAGGATTGAATGGAGTCAGAGCTTCATCTATTGGACAAACTGTGCAAAGATATTATTCTGCACGACTCCGAAACTTAACAGCATTTACTGTTTTATGAGAAATTATGAATATACTGGCATTTAATCGGCAAAACTCTGGCCGATGATGATTATTTTGAAAAGGGCTATAATCGGCCGATTAAATTGGCCGGCCGATTAATCGGTCGGGCCCTAATTTTGTGGGTACAACAGGCAACCACATTAACATAGGATTTCCATAAACACAATAAATAATTCAATCTCATTTATAACTTATAACATGTACCAGATGACATTACTCATATTACTTATGTTGAAATCAGTCACACTGAAGGTGTTCGAGACCATCATGAATTGCCCGAATCATCCGCTGCACAGTACCTTCATGGACCGGAGAGGCAGCAGTGGACGGCTCCTCCCTCTCCGCTGCAGGACGGAGAGATTTAAAAGATCTTTCGCTCCAACAGCCATCAGGCTGTGCAATTATAGAGTCAACAGACTATATGAATTTCCCCTCTGGGATAAAAAAAAAGTCATTTTGATTTTTTCTTTTTATTTGACTTATGTGTGTGCATGCATGTGTGTATGTGTAGTCCACCTGCAGGGTGCGTACTGCTGCACGTCGATTCTGCTGGCCTCAGGATGTGACCAGTGAGGAGGGTTATAATGGAGACTCCAGTGGCTCAAGTACAGGATCTCCAGTTAGAGATGGAGGACTGGAGTCCTCATCACACACCAGTTGCCAGGTACATCACTCTATATACAGCCACTGAACAACAAGGGAATGGTTGACTGTAAAAGGGCTTCACTTCTGTTGACTTTCTGCACTTTTTGCACATTTGCTGGCCTTTGTTCTTTAATAAATTCATTTATTTATCTGTCATGTCACACGAGTCAATTCCTTTGATTCCACAGGCACTGACTTTAGGGGTCTGAGGTTTACGTGACAAAAAAACCCCAAACCTTTCCCAGATGCCAACTAGGAAGTAGAATGGGAATGTGGAAAGCAATCTCACATGTCCTATGTAGCATACATAAGAAAATACACTGAAAGGGATAGACAGAGGATGTCTTAGTAAACGATAGCACTGTCTGAGAGGTGTTCCTGTCTATGTTCAATGTCTAAATAAAGATATTGAAATTAGGTGTCAATTATATCTGCACCACAGTCTGTGTTTTTCACTTCCATTCTGAGAGACGATGGGGCACTGGTTACTTCCGCAATGGGCCGTCCCTCTTATAGTAATCCTGTTTCCCCTGAATGTACTAATCATGCTTTGAAGATATCAACTTCTAACACACACTTCTCTCCTTTCCACTGCCTGCAGTTCTTCAGCAGTATATATAAGGCCTTACGAAAGATCCTGAGGTTACTCTTAAGGAACGTATGTGAAGTGATGTGGCATCTGTTTGTCTGTTGAACGCATGCTGAACACCAAAACAAAACTGTCAGCATCATTACAGAATTTTAATTACAGTACAATGTTTAATTTCTTATGCTAACTCACCTTTTGTTCCAATTGTGGCTATTATGCATGCTTTTACGTAGATCTCTGTGCGTGTTTATGTGCATGCCTGATTGAAAGCAGTGCCCTGTTTCCTGCTCTGCCTCCTGTCATCCAAACTGCACCCAAGTGTCACAGTGTTACTAACTCCTACAATTTGGGGTATTTTTTGACGGGTCAGGTGGATTATTACAGGGAATGTTCAGCTTAAGGAGGACTTCCCCTCCTCACAAATGCCAATTTAACAACTGCCTGTATGCAGTATTTCCTTGTTGCTTTGGTCATGGGCCTGTTGCTGGCTGAATGGTGTTAAAGCAGTAGCAGAATGTGGAAGAATGCCTGAGCGGAAGTAGGGTGCATTATTGCACCTCTCTGTGGTTGATACTAGACAAGCTGTCATGACACAATACTTCCTGTTTGTGTAGCAGGAAGGAGAACGAATAAGAGAACAGCCAGAGGGGACCATAGACGATTTCACTCATCCAGACACTGCAGCCTGCACCAACAACAGACTACACACAGGTAACAGACTAGTAACTACTATGTTACATTTTCGCCTGGAAATTTAGAACAAACTGATAAATCAGGCTGTTGATTCAACAATACTGTAGCAAGCTGCTGTGGTTTTCAGTATTTCAACTGAAACAAACTGAGGTTCCATTTCCTGTTTGAGACGGATTTTTTTGTGTCAGTAAATATAATTTAATTAGATGATGCAGTCCAACTGGAGCTGCATTAATGTTAATAACCGCCTGCACTTGCAAATCTGTTGCCTTGTTTGATAAACTGCCATAGCCACTTTTATTGTAATTTGGTTTTTGGTAGTTTAATACCAATAACACTTTGTTGGGCATTGAAGAACCTCATTAGGCCTTCATCTTAATACCATTACCAATTTATTGAATCATTCACTCTTCTGCATTCTAACTTGTTAAAACACAAATTGTGCTGTGATGCATTAGTGTTGCAAAATGTTAAACCTCAGCTGAATACAGCTACCAGTGTTTACATACATCATCTCAAAATTGTTCATACTTGTGATGAGATTTAACCAGCTGACCAGAATATAAGCCAGGTTAGACTGCATGGCAGACACTGGTGAGTTTAATGTTGATTACAATGGATTGATAGAAGAGGAAGACTACATGCACACCAGAGTGCTAATCCTCTGTTGCCTATGATGTGACCACCTCAGGCATGACCAAGCACAAAGACGCAAAGACACAATAAATTGCTTGTCTGCATAAATACTTTGAGTATGCAATGTTTCTTTTTTTACAAGACTTAAGGTAGTCACATAATCCTTGTAGATACTTCACTTTCATACATATATTAGCTTTTTAAACTAGCTTAGCTTTTATAACGCTAAAATAGGAAGTTTTTTGGTAGCATAAATCCACTGAAACTGCACCTTTTTTACAACTGCGAACCCTATGTGTATGCATAATGAAGTGTGTGCTATTTCTAGAACACCCCGCTGTGCTGCAAGCCACTTTTGTCAAACGCTTATATGTGTCCTTATGGCTGATATTAACGGCCTATTCTGTCCTTTCTCTTGTTGTTCCAATCATCAGTATGAAAACCCAGTAATATCCAATCATGACCATGTGTGACCCATCTCTCAGACATTTCTACTTTCCTTTGCATTGTGTCGACAGGTGATTCATCAGCTGTGTTCTGCTCACAGCCAAAGAGAGGAGCTCTGAGGAGACAGCCTTGTGTTGACCAACATACCAAAGAACGTCAGGATCCCTGGGTTCGCCTTTTAGACAGCTCCCCTGAAGAGCTGCCAGAGATCACCGCTGCAGACAAAACACAGCCTATCAACAACTACAGCAGGCCGGCAAACATCAGTGACAAAATGAACCCACCCGAGCTCAGTGGGACAGCCACAGATTTACCTTCAGATACTTCGTCCGACATGACCCTTGAAAACACATCTGAAACCCCTCCAGGAACAAAGATGGGCCCTCCTGTGGCACCCAAGCCTGCATGGTTTCGCCAGAGTCTGAGGAAAATTCGGGATGAGCGGGATCAGAAGAAACAAACTAAACCCACAGAGCAGAGGCCTGCTGTGAGCTTCAACAGAAACTTCGGAATCAGATCTGCCTCATCTACAGCCAACCTGTCAATAAAACAAAAGATCTCCTCATTTGAGACTTTTTCCAGTGCAGAGGGTCCAGAGAAGGGGGGAAACAGGAGACCTGTGGCCCCTTCCATCACTCTTCCTCTGGAGAAGGAGCCCAGGAGTCCCACTAATGCACATGGAGATTATGACAAGGGCAAACGCAAAATCTCAGAAGAGATCCAGGCAAACCAATCTGTACCTGTTAGAGAGACAAACAATGCAAATGTCTCTTCTACCACCTCAGCTATCACCTCCTCCAACTCTGAAGCTTGTCATCAAAAAATAGCCACAAACACTGAAAATGGACCTCCTGCTTTAGTGTGCCCCACAGAAGTTTTTGACACCATCAGCAGTGATCTGGATTCAGGGAAACATGATTCTCATTCAGCTCTAGTCCATAATGAGAGAAATGTCTTTCCATCAAAAGAGGAGCCTGAGCTAGAAAGAGTGGATCTGAACAGGTCCACAGAGTACCAAGTCCCACCTCCTGTGACATCAATGAGATCCAATCCAGCTGAAGGGGAAAGAACTCCAGAAGGAACGGAGAAACAGGGAAAGTCACTTAGCGAGACTCTGAGAGCTGCTCCACCCGAAGACATTAACCTCCTGAGTGGTCTGGAGGGAGAGAGTTTTGGGAAAATCCTCGCCTTCAGTAACCAGGTAATCTACAATGTGATGACACTTGTTAATCAGTTGTATGTATTTATACAGCCCCAAATCAAACATTTGCCTTAGAGGGCTTTAACATCTGTACTGCTGACACCGATTTACATTTTTACACCATTAGATCATTAAAATGAATCGTGATACTCTTTTTCAACAGCAGAGGACGTAATCTACTTTTGATTTCACTTGTTTGACAGCATACGTCACTGTGGGTTACAGAGCGCATTTCAGCCACGCCCCCAATGGAGGGAAAAACAATCATCACTCTCTGTTGACTTCGTATTGAATGAAGGATCCTCGTGACAATTCTGTCTGTTAGCAAACAACAGAATAATGTCTAGAAGCTGCTGTGTGGTGAAATGCACTACCAACAAGTTAAAGAAACCAGAACTAAGTTTTAACATCTGACAAAACTAAAAAAAAACTGTGGCTGAACTTAAAGAGGACAGAGGTGGATGTTAGCCAACATTAGCTTGCTAACAAATAGCCAACATTAGCTTGCTATCAGCCAAAAGGGGACATAGAGAGCACACAAAATTATTTATTTTTTTGGCCAACCTGGAAGTAGCATCGCTGTTTACAATCTACAAGAGTTTTCAAGAGCACTAAAAAATACGACTACAGGCTGGAAGGCGTACTAGTGAGAGAGTGGTGATATTTGAAGGTCCCAAAGCCTCAGCATTGTTGAGCTTTGTCAGCATCTTCTCTTTTTCATCCTCCTACAGTCCATTCTCGCTAGGAGTCCCCTGGGACGTCACATATTTGCATAGGTCCCGCCCAAAGTTACGCCCCCCTCTGCTCCCAGGGCCTCAACCCGCAAATATGAAGAAGCCAGAGTCTGTACAGTTAGCTACCACTGCTAGACATGTCTGAGCTTTGAGGAAAGCATACAAAGTGTTATGTTATGTGTCTCTTTTCTTTGCCAGCGTTGGGAGAAAGAAGGACTCAATGGCTAGATTTGATTTACAATGGCAATGTTTTGGCAGCATATGATACTATTTACAGTTTAATAAAAGCTATGGGGCGTTAGCATAGCCTCATAGCCACTGTTTTTGCGAGCGTCTGCTTTAGCCACTGTCACTACGGAATATTTTTAATTGAACTAATTGATCATTCGGCTTCTGTTGGAATAAAGGGACATGGCATTCAAATTGTGTTTGAACTGTCACCGAATGCCATATGGTGTTCGTTTGTTTACGTCGGTAAATGTCTAAATATTCTGTAGAGTTGATTCAAAGGACGGATAGTTAGCATTTGCGTTAGCGTGGCCTCAGAGTCTGTCTGTTGATGATAGCGTTTGCTCTAATAACTGTCACTACTGAATATTCTAAGTTGAGCTTAGACATCATTGTGCTTCCTTCCTTGGACAAGATACTGAACCCCAAACTGCTCCTGATGCTGCGTTCATCGGTGTGTGAATTAATTCTTGATGGTGGCAGGTGGCACCATGTAGGGTAGTCTCGGCCACCAGTATGAAAGGGTGAATGAGCGCAGTCTGTAGTGTAAAAGCGCTTTGAGTGGTCACAAAGACTAGAAAAGCGCTATATAAGTGCAGTCCATTTACCATTTATGTATGGTTGTACTGTATTTGATACCGCTGCCATTGGTCCTGACGTGCCAGTCATGTTGCTATTTGCTTCTGTCTTCTCTGCCTCCGTAACGCCTACGTAACCCTAGCGACCAGACAGCCAATGACAGCAGTGCCTCATTAACATAGCCTCCTCGCCCACTCAAATCACTGAAACCTAAATAAGGCAGAAACTGCTGAAATTGAGAGAGATCAAACAGGCTGGATGTCTGTGTTTTTGGAGAAAATAGCTTCATAACCTTGATTTAGAGACCCATTGGACAATGGACACAAAAAAAGGTTAAACTTGCATAATATGGGACCTTTAATGTCCCCGACAACCACTTTTGTCCCATCAAACGGTTATCAAACCAGGAACACATGCTTGCTTATATTTGTGGTTATGTGTGTAGATTAGTGTTATTTGTACATGTATATATATTTTATTTATCTCGAATTTTCTACATTTTGACTTCATTTTGTTTTATTTATTATCTAATTGTCTTTGCAGTACCCTCATAATGTTTTGCACAAGAATAACCACATTTTAATTGTCTTATTCTATCATAATATGTTGTTTTTTGTTTCAGGTTTCACAAGCATTGATGCGCTCTCTGCCCATCTACCCCTGCCATGGTAACTCTCGCTCCTCAAGCCAGCCAGAGCCCTCCGGAGTGGATGCTACTAACCCTCAGGAGTCTGAGCATGCACTGGACAGCACTGATAGAGGATTCTCTGTCAGGTAAGACTTCCACAGACAGGATCTGGCCAAATATGACTTATTTACACAATTTAAACAGGGACTCACACCCAGAAGACATACTGTGTCTGTTTTAAATTCAGAGGGAAGTGGTTCAAGTTGTTTTACGAGGGAAGCAGACACATTGTTAGTTGTCAGAACAGCTGTTGTACCCTGCTGGCATTGCTCAGAGGTTAGTGTAACATACATTAAATCCTCATCTCTATGTTTTCATAATTTTAAACCTAGCTTGGCCACACTGAGGGAGTGTACCATTGAGCGAGGGGAGGAAGGATCTCACGATGAGGCAGCAGTCACTTCTGCTTGTGCTCACTCTGTCATCTCAGCCATCCCCTCACAGGAAATACAGAAGATGATCCAGGAAGTCAAAGCTCTGGACGAAGAGACATTAAAGGTAATTTGTTACATTGTAATGTACAGATTATAATTCCCCGAAAATACAAAGAAAAACTGAAAACACAATACTGTTTGTATGTTGAACATAAAAATATTAATATAGAAAATGTACTAAACATTGGTTTATAAATGTATTAATAATTTAAAAAAACGTAACTCCCCCACTTGCTAAATTCTAGTTCTGTCTAAAACTAAAAACTCTTTCTTGTTGAGCAACAGATCTGTGATGTAATTGTGAGCACTTCCACAGGTTTGGTACTAAACCAAAACCTGTGGCTGCTGACTGAACTGACAACCTGTGCTACAGCCAGGGACACAGCACAGCAGTATATTAATTTAATATCCTTAACTGCTTATTTGAACTTGCCTAGCTGGGTGCTGGAGCCAATCCCAGTTGACATTGAGTGAGAGGCGGTTTACACACATGACAGGTCTCCAGACTATCACAGGCAGACACATAGAGACAGACAACCATTCATGCTGTCATTTACTCCTACGGACAATTTAGAGTCACCAATTAAACCTAAGCTGCATGTTTTTGGACTGTGGGAGGAAGCTGGAGGATCCAGAGGGTATAGTGAGAACATACAATCTCAACACAGAAGGACCCCAAGCCAGTAAATGTCCAAATGCTTTGGCCATGTGGATGTGAACAATGGCTGGTCAATAAACCAGTTGGGCATACTCAACAGTGTTGGGAACGTTACTTTAAAAAAGTAATTAGTTATAGTTACTCACTACTAGTTCCAAAAAGTAACTGAGTTAGTAACTGAATTACTTCGAATTAGTTCAGATCATACAGTTTATTCAATCAATGCATAGTAACGCACCGCATTTAACATTCAGTAACGGTAACAGCGTTACAAGGGCGGAAACAGTAATTAGTTAGATTACCCCGTTACTGAAAAAATGACGCGTTACATAACGCCGTTACTTTAAACGGCGTTATTCCAAACACTGATACTATGACATAAAAAACAAATAAACTGCAAGTTTAGTATCTCTGCCTCTTTTTTTTTTTACTACAGCAACTGGTGGACATCCATGTTGTGATCCTGCATAAAGAAGAGGGAGCTGGGCTGGGATTCAGCATTGCTGGAGGGTCTGACCTGGAGAGCAAAGCTCCTACAGTAAGTCACTTTTCCTTCCACATTGCTCTTCATTCCTCAACCCTATTTAGGAATTATTTTCCCAGGGAGATGAATGTTTCAAACCACAAGCCACATGACCAGCTGTCCCTCTTGTAACCAATGAATGCTGGTCGTCCGAACATATCTGCAGTCCTTTAGCTGTCCTATGCATAGTGATTATGTATGGTTTTGAATTAATAGGGCCTGAGCATCAATGAATGCGAGTATCCTATTGTAATGGAAGGAATTATTATTATTCCTAAAAATAAATCGCCTTAACATATTCAAAAACTCACCAAACTTCGCACATGCATCAAACTCCGATGAATTTCACGTATTTTAATATTCTCAAAAATAGACGTGGCCAAATGGCTCAGTAGCGCCCCCTAGAAAGTTGAAATGGAGCGGCACTCTATGGGCAGCGTTCATGTAAACAAACGAAATTTGGTACACAGATGTATCATGGGGAGATGCACCAAAAAGCCTCCAAGAGCCATACCCCAAAACCAACAGGAAGTTGGCCATCTTGGATCGAATAGGCCATTTTTTTTTTTGCCATTTACACGCATCGTACTTTAATGAACTCCTCCTACAGATTTAATCCGACCGATTTCAGACTTGGTCTGTACCATCACAAGGCCTTTGGGATCAAAAGTTATTTAAAGCTCTGCAGATCGTTACACTATTTGGGTGTGGCATGGCGGCAGAATATGGCATTCCTCTATGAAACACTAGGCTGTATAACTTGATGATAAATCTATTCCAAATTTCTCACATGTGATGAGGGTCTAGCCCTGGGGCCTCACGTATCAAATACTGTGTAGCTCTCATACTTAAAGATGGCGTACTCCAAAAACTAGAAAAGTATGTATGCAAATTTACTTCCACATGTATCAAACTGTGCTTACGCCAGGTTCTGTGCACATTTCCTTGATACATTAGCCTGACGACGTCAATTCTGTTCAGAATGTGAGTCTGAAACTGATCCATTGGGCTGTGATTATGGGGCGTGTTTCAACCGAACCAGGAAAAAAAATGCCTCTTCGTTCTATTGGATAGGTCGACAACCAATCGGAGCAGCGTAAGATGGACGTATGTTCAGCCAGGATTCTGGGCTGCCGACGGCGCTTGTAATGTCAAACTCCTTGTGCACGCCGAGTTGCGTGATGCCCGTCTCAGTCGCCTCCTTCACCTGGTCCTCCATACGTGCGACCAAAAGTGAAACCACAATGAGCGCTGGGTTTCCCTTGTGTCCCAACTTCGTTGTACACAAACCCAAGCGCTCTTTAGTCACGTGACTGTCGCTCATCTGTCCATCATCGTGTAAAGCCCGCCCTGACAATTTCATTGGTGTGTGGTGTGAGTGCCGGACCGAACTGCCCGCAGAAAAATGTTGTAGGTGAAGCTAAAGTTCGGCTGTGCCCAGGCTATTGATACATCCCAGTCAGCGTGGAATTGAGCGTACATGCATGAGCCACCAGCCATGCGCCGGCTCCTCCCACAAATTATTATGCAGGTGACATGTAAATGACCATAAATTCACCGGTTTGCCAACTGATTTGCAAAAGAAGAAATGCAAATCAACTTGCTGCAAAAAAATAGATAGTTCACGGCTTGTGAGGTCGACATGTTGAGTTTCAAGGTAGAGGCAGAAAAAATGAGTGGCAATGTGTCACTACTGCCATGGAATAATAATTTTAAAAAGTGGTCAGAGAAGTTTTAAAATATTAATTTGTATAGCTCTTAACACCGGAGAGCCCAGCACCAGGTGCACGCCATCATATCTGACAGATAGGGGGTGACAGCGACTCATCTGCCCCTGACTGTGCGCAACCGCAGGGATCCGATGCATCCACTGTGTCCAGCTTGATTGCGCCCTGTGCCAGGGGGCAGCAGTCTGGCCGTGCTCTCACAAACATGGTGCTGAGACGCAGAGGGAAATTATACACAGAGAGGGATTCATGACGGAATTATGAGTCCGAATTTAATTTTTTTTAGAGCGCCAGGGTCAGGTCGACTTGCCACAGCTCCTGTGCCAGAGGGATGTCACGCATGTGTGCTACACAGTGTAGCACACTGCAGGCCATCACGGCTTATCAGCGTGATTGGGGTGTAACCTTTTAGCACCATTCTAATAGATATATTCATTAAACGCCTGGTCCTTTTTGTCTATTTTTGTCAGTAATTGTGTCAAAAAATGCCCTATGTGTAAATAATTTACACTCTTTTTCCATGAGAAGTAGAACTTTTTTTTTTTTTTTTTACCATTTACCATTCTTATGTAATAAAAAACGTAAAACTGTGTTTTATAAAAAGAAAAGGACAAAACGGAATTTAATTTTCTTCAACTTTCTTTTTATAAATTCTTGAAAAGTGCACATTGAACATTTCTGAGATTGCAAAAATCATATTCAAACTATTTTACAACAACTCAGACAGTTTTACATTTCTGGAGCTTTGTGAGTCAATGTTACAGGCTGTTATATTTGTCAATAGCCAGGTTTTTTTTTTATTTCAGCAGTGGTAGTTTCTGAAACAATTCCTGTCCACCTGAAGACAGAGACCCACATGACACACATCACACATCCAAGGTGTGCTTTTGTGGCAAATGGACTGCACTTATATAGCACTTTTCTAGTCTTTGCGACCACTCAAAGCGCTTTTACACTACAGACTGCGCTCAATCACCCTTTCATACTGGTGGCCGAGGCTACCCTACACGGTGCCACCTGCCACCATCAGGAATTCATTCACACACTGATGAACGCAGCATCGGGAGCAGTTTGGGGTTCAGTATCTTGCCCAAGGATACTTCGTTATGTAGGGATCGAACCACCAACCTTCCGATCAGTGGGGGACTGCTCTACCAACTGAGCCACTGCCCCCCATTGGCGACAGGAAGTAACATGCTTTATGCAGTTTTTAGTTTAGCCCCTGAATAGGTTCAAGCTAGAGAAACAAAATTCAATGGGCAGATACATAATCATAGCGCCCCCCAGTGGAAACACAAAGCGACTTCTTTTTAATCGTGCAATGTCATGCTGCAAACCATGAGATCCACCTCAAAATTGGCTCTTCCTAACATGAAAGAATGCTGCTAAATGTGAAAAACCAAGAACAACATGCCAGTGTCCGGGCAGATGCTGAAAGACTTCAGCCTCCTCAGAAAACACACGTGGTTCTGGACCTTCTTGTAGATGGCTTCGGTGATCTTAGTCCAGTCCAGTTTGTTATCAATAATACAGACCCCCTGGATGGAAACAGGGCTCACCGGTGCCTTTGTTACTGCAAGCTCCTTCAGTCCTGAGCCTCATCACCTTGCTGATGCGAGAATGGCACATTTTTTGTGTTAAAATATAATGATTTTGAGTCACTTTGGCATGAAATGTGGGCCAATGTATTTGTAAAATATAGTATAACAATATCACTTACTAAGGGACAACTAGACTTGGTTTGGTACTCCAGTATACTTACCATAAACAAAGTAAACCATCTTGCTATGAATGTTCCCTCTGCCCTGCATTTTACACTTCATGACAATGACAGCCAATGGTACACTGTACACTTACTCTGAGTCTTTGGTTGCTTTCCGTCCAGGTCCATAGAGTGTTTCCCAGTGGCCTGGCAGCTCAGGAAGGCACCATTCAGAAAGGAGACGAGGTATTGTCCATAAACGGACAAACTCTGCGTGGTGTCACACACGCTGACGCCACCGCTGCTCTGCGTCAGGCCCGCAATCTGAAGCAGGCTGTGGTGGTCATCTGCAAGAGAGCAGGGGAGGAAGGGAGAGAGGGAGGCAGCTGCAGGAGTGAAGAGCCCAACACTGCTGGTGAGTCTTACATTTCCAATGCTTTTTAGAAGAGTTTTCAAAGGACCCTAATCAACCTTGTGCTTCACATACCCCTAAAAAAGGTTTCAACCAACCACATTCGCCTTGTTTTAGTACTTGTGTTGTGTGTTGCAGTAGAGGAGCAGGGAGCTCCAGTCATTGTGAAGCTGGAGAAAGGAGCTGGAGGAGTCGGGTTTACTCTTGAGGGAGGAAAAGGCTCAATCCATGGGGACAGACCTTTAGTCATCAACAGGATCTTTACAGGTGCACTCATACTGCTGTCATTTTATGAGTTTATCATGTTTACACTGGTTAATTTTGAGTTTCCAGTAAATTCTAAACTAACTCAAATGTTAAATTAAACTGTTTTCAGTCCAGTCGTCGGTTTAATTGGGAGCAATTTGTTTGAGTGTAATCCAAACATATCACAAACTGAAGAGTCAATAGCATTTCCATTCAGTGTTGTTTTTCCCATTCTATGGCTTCACCCACTGATCGGAATTGACTAAATGTCCAAACCTGATGTCTTTTTTGTTTAAATTTAAATTTAAGTTTAGATTTTGTTTCATATTTAATCTCATTATTATTGACACAGGATCTTCCTCATTGTCAGTGTTTTGGTTGATATTGTAAAGAGCGAGTTTGATGAAATCTTTAAGATTAAGACGTAAAAATTAAACACCAAAACGCAGATTACATTTTGTACTAAACTTGTCTTTTGCAAGTGCCTTCATCATTTGTAATTACAAAAAGAGTTGTGTTGTGAATGAATCAGTAACTGAAAGGAAAGACAGTTTGGAAATCTTGGTTTTCATAAAGGAGTTAAGCATTTCTGCGTTGCACCATGCACTTATTTTGAAAAGTTCCAGTTCTATTCTCTGGTAGATTTGGCTTTTTGTGAAATTAAAAGTTATTGGTCTGTATAAAAAGGTACATATAGAAAATAAGTTTGGTCTTTCTTCTCCATACTGGAACCTATGTGACCAGTTAACATATTAACGTGAAAAATACCCAGCTTTACTGTGTGTGTGTGTGTGTGTGTTTCAGGTGGAGCAGCAGAGCAGAGCGGTTTGCAGCATGGAGATGAACTGCTGCAGATCCAGGGAGCTAATCTGCAGGACATGACTCGCTTCGAGGCCTGGAACATGATCAAGGCTTTACCTGAAGGACCCATCACAGCAGTGATTAAGAGGAGGCAGGGGGAGGTAGAATGAGCTGGAGGAGGCCAAAGAAACAAAAAAGAAAACAAACAACAGCAGTTAAGATGACAGCCTATTATCAGCTCTGCTATCAGCCAGTCGTGTGATCCAGCTTTGATATGGTGGAGACATTTTGATTATTTTTTTTATCACATTATCACATCCTCACCCTCAGAAAGGGCCAATTCACCCAAAACCCACTTACCGATACCAATAACTAGACCCAATTTGTGACCCAATTACTGTTAATCATCTGCGGACCTCAAAATCATTGTTTTATTTTCTATAAAAAAAAAAAGTTTCAATATTAATAACACATCTGTTGATTATCCTGCATACTGTTTGCGGTGAAATGTGATCAGAGTTACTAATTGTTGTCCTCAGATTGCTGAATTGCAAATCAAATCTAAGCACATTTAAAAACAGCCAGAGTTGACCAAGGAGCTATCCAATAAACTTAATTAAAGAACGTAAACTGTTCCAGTCTCTGCTTTGGGACAGCTACTGCAAATGCACAATGACCCTTACCCCTTATAGTCCTGATCAAGGGACATCCTGGAGCAGCTGGTCTGACGATTTGAGAGATCTGGCATTTGAAAGGGGGTACAAGAGCTCAGAGAAGTAGTGGAGACGAGCTCTGTAAAGCTTCAAAAACAAATGATAACGTCTTAAACTCTGTCCTATACTTGACCTGTAAGCAGTGCAGGGATGCCAGTACAGGAGTGATGCCGTCTGGTACCATGTTTAAAATGAAGTATAATTATATATATCCGTCGGAATAACAAACAAAAGTGCATGAAATCCAAGCTCTTTTAGCTCAGAAGGTCCAGGGTCTGAATACTGCCACTGTTCATTCCACCTGTTTGAGAGGCCGTCCACACGTACGTAAACGATCTTTTTCCTCTCCGTTTTCCCTGGCATCGTATCAGGAATATTTGCGTCCACACGGATCCGTCTCAATACGCTACTTAATATGCCAGGCCTATAGGTGGCGCTGTTTCAATTTCAGAAATTCACAAAAAAACGGAGAGGAAGAGACGGAGCATGCGCACAAAGCTTGAGCGCTGTTTACAAATCGGCAGTAGAAGAACATCTGCCTTGTTTGTTCAGCGTGGTGGCTCAGGAGCATGATAACAACCCCAGTAACCCTAATAGGCTCAATATCTTCTCCAGCAGGAACACGAGCATGTAGTCCGACATTGTTATTGATGTTGTTATGAGACGTCTCGCGGGATA
>CAFUXE010000904.1:63428-92034 GCA_903364295.1 Serranus cabrilla
ATTTACCATTTATTTTAAACTTTGAAACAATGAGTGCTGCGTAGTGGATCAAATAAAATGTTGCCAATATTAAGAGCAGCCGATACGCACAGCTTCTATTTTTGCCGGACGCCGGAGACGACACGCAGCAATTCAGCACAGAGCAGATCGTGCGGGACAGGAAGTTACCAAAATAAAACATCCTGTTGACTTCAAAATAAAATACACCGTGCTCACAGCAGATCATATTTCCCTTTGGTACACCTTAAAACGTCACAATGAGTGGAGACAGGCCCGAAGTCAGCGGGATAGATGGAACTTTTCAGGTATTTCACCCATTTGAAGCCATGGATGAAGAGGTTTTCATTGTGGAGGTCCAAAATAACAAGGTTATATATGACCCTTCACACCCTTTTTATAAGGACAACACAGAGGTGTTGTGAAAGTTTTCGCTGTTTACATTCAATCCTGCTATATCGCGCGATTACACGTGAATTCGCGAAGCCACGCGGGTCCAACAGTCTGGCGGACCGGACCACAAATGCAGCCGGTGGGGGTTGACGGACGGCGGAGCTCGGATCGCAGAAGGACCACAGACGGAACACAGCCGTTCTGCACCCGGTGGAATTCCGGCGTTAGTTTCATGTGGTCAAAGGGCTTTGTTGATCAATTGAAGTATTTCAGTAACTCAGCAGGATACACACTTATCACGTATACCTTGTGAGGATTTGGTGGGTGAGCTGCTGAGGCACACTTGCTTTAAATTCAGTGACATTTATATCAAGAGCACTTTCATTCTAGATTATATTATAAATTATAAAAATTATATATTATAAATTAAACAACCACTCCACAGTTACAAAGGGAACAATCACACTTAAGGATACTTTAAGACTTTGAGCTTGCGTCTCATTGGCCAGGGTCTGGTCCGAATGTTTGCGATGATCTCCTTTTGGTACTGGATGTTCTGGAACATCTCCTCTGGGTCATTGCTGTCCACTCGCTCATCCTCTTTATCTTCATCATCTGAGGAACTGCAGGACAAGAAGACACAGGGAAACAATGAAAAAAGGCCTTGTTCTGCTTACATCAAAAAAGAAAAGAAAAAAATGAAAGATGTGATCTTGGGTACTCCATGGTGTGAAATTGTGAAGGGGGACTGACTTCTATCTCATTTGAATTGAATGAAAAAGGCCTAAATAAAACATTTTTAATATGCATTATCACTGATAGTTCTGTCCACCCCTTGGTTGTAAAAATAACTGTAGATCAGATGATGTTGGAGCACAGGAGATCGGATGTCATTATCAATCTAATGATATACTCAGATTTCTGACAGCTGCCCAAAGTTGAGCAATAGTAAATATTACAAGTTCTGACTGTTAATAATAAAAATCCAGTGTGCACTTAGTGTGAGCTCCTTCTTTGGTAAGTTACCAGTAAACGTGTTTCATGCATGGTTGATTTGGTTTTTCACTACGTTCTAAGGGTCTTACAGTTCAGCTAGCTGTGGAATAAGAAATGTCAAATCCTCATTCTGCTTCATGGACTGAAGAATAAGTGTGTACATCATAGAACTAATTGCAGTAGAAACATTTCAAATTAAGAACGTTTACAGTCAATGTAAAACAAATTAGTACTTAGTTAATTCAGTTCATTTTACTGTAATTCTGCTATCTGTTGATACACATATTACAAGTAGCTGATTTTCATTCTGTCAAAATTCTGGTTCAAAGACTGGACATGTTCCAATTACTGGCAAATTATGTGATGTCTGATTGGTTATATATTTCCTGACTCCCAATAATGCTGATCAACACGATGCATTTCATCAAAGGAATTCCAACTGTTTTAACTAGTTGGCCTGATGAACAAAGTGGAATATTTAGACACACAAGTGATGCACAAACATGGGTAAAATAAAAGCAATGTAAGCATGAGCACTTTTTTACTTTTTACTAGGCCAGCAAAAATAACATTTCAACACCAATGATTTGGCGTATATCTTCTCTGGGATACTGTATGTTATCATGTGCAGCATCTTAGGGGACGTAAGTCATAAATTTCTTTAAGAGTATGTCCAGTGCACCTCCTCAATTGCATTGTCCATTCTTTGTGATGCATTACTAAAAAATGCAGTGTAAATTAAATAAACAGTTAAAGAAGACAGCTGTTTTAGTGACCTTTAAGTAGAGTATGTCATTCTGGAAAATGAATGAGAGGAGGAATGGACATACAAATAGTAAAATATATCTTCAATCTTAAATGTATCACCATTACAAATAGAAAACCAGCCAGTCTTGTTTGGAACTGAATACATACAGATAAAGTAAATATTTTTATTCACATCTTAATAGGAAATATCATTAAAAAAAATAAAAATATCTATAAATTGTTTTGTTAATCCATAGAGTCCAACTCTTTGGTAACCTCTTGTGATTAGTGAGCTCAGAATACATTCATATTGATGACCAGCTGGTCATAATGTCAACGGCAGTCAAAGATAACACAGCACAGAGGAAACTCTTTGTTGGTTTACCTGATTATTAAATTGAGTAAATGACTACTTGTATAAGCCTACAGGATGTCATTTAGGGCTCAGAGAGATGCCGACCATTAAGACAGAGACAGAGACAGAAATACAGAACAGGCTTCCAAGAAATCCTAATAAAAGTGAGATTGATTAAATAAAAAACAAAGGTTATCAGACTCACCCCTGCTGGTGGTCCTGGTAGGCTGAATAAATCCTTCTGGAGTTCTTCCTGATACTTTTGTGTCTTTTGGCTACAGACAGAGACCGGCTGCTGCCAACCAAAGGATCAGACACTGTACTCATGCTGTGTTAGAGACTAAGGTCTTGAAATCAGTATGTGTGCAGATCAGTGCATGAGCAGACACTGTACGCTGCTAAGCTTGACTGAAGTGGAGAGTCTGTAGTGGGGGGAGCTACCTGCTGCTCTGGAGCCCCACTGGAGCATCACACACTACAACAGTACAGGCTGGAACACACTCACTCATCAGTCCAATCACAGTCATACTGACTGCTTAAAGGGGAAGCACCCAACAGGCTGTATTGTTGTACAGCAGGGATGTCAAACTGATCCAGTAAAGGGCCGAGTGGCTGCAGGTTTTTGTTCCAACCAAGCAGGATCACAGGTGATACTGATAATTAATCAACTGAGTGAAGACAGTTCAGCTGATTGAATGATTGGATTCAGGTGTGCTTCTGCCACTCTGCCCTTTCCTGGATCAGTTTGAAACCCCTGTTCTAGATGACAAAAAAACTAATTGGTCATAGTGTAGTTCACCTAAAAATGCCTAAAAATGCCTAAAAATGCTGTTGGACCTGGGTAATAGTATAGTATATCCAAAAATATGAAAAAAGAAACACTATATCATAGTGTGTCCAAAACTGGAAGAAAAATGGCATACTATATTATATCTAAAAATGTCAAAAGAAAAACACCTTATTATAGGATGTCCAAATGTTGGTTTTTGTCAAAAATAATCATTCTGTAAAATGCTTACAAATGCTAAAAATGTCCCTGTTATACTCTGGACATATTATGCTGTATTATGTTTTCACAAACATGGCAAGAGCACAGGTGATACTGATAATTAATCAGCTGAGTGAAGACAGTTCAGGTGATTGAATGATTTGATTCAGGTGTGTTTCTTCTTGGTTGGAACAGAAACCTGCAGCCACTCGGCCCTTTACTGGATCAGTTTGACACCCCTGTTGTACAGGGAGGTAAAATATGAGTCCGGTAAAAAAAATTTTTTATAAAAAGAGCTAATAGTTACCAACATAACCTTTAAAAGAAAAGAAAAAAGAATCTAAGAAAAATCTTCAAATCTTAATGCAAAATACGTTATCTAAAAACTGGAGTAATACGTTATACTGCCTTGTTCACAAGCAAGGATTTGTTTCCCAAATGCATTTCAGATTACCTGGAATCCTCTAAAATTCTTTGTGGAACCCACTATTTTAGACCTATTAGTGGCCCTGAAATTTACCTTTTTTTTTTTTAACCCACTACAATGCATAATTGTTGCCAAATAAATAAATATTTTCACTTATCTTTGATGGGTACATCAATGTACTATGGGTGTTGCTAGATGAAGCAGTTTATATAAAATTATTCATCCTCTGGCCATAATAAATGTGCTTACTAAACTGAATTACAATATGCAAAAACAGCAACTTCGACTTTGGTTCTCAAGCATACTCTGTTCTTTTCCTAGATTTTATTTTTTATTTTTAGCTATGGATGGATGGATGGATGGATGGATGCAAGGACCATTATATGTCTCCTTGAGGCCTTTTTTGGGAGAGTAATAGTGTGTTGAGCCTCGTGTTCACTTGGCTCCAGACTCTGTTGAGCTATTATTGAAGCTGAGGAGCAGAGGTATCATAGAGGCAAATTGAAGCCTGACAGATGCCTCTTGTTTAATGGGATGCTGTTTGACTCTACTCAGAGGAGTACTTTTGACCACATGGACTAGTCACAACTTCAATTGCAGATGGAAAACCTTAATGCTCAACTCTATTTTACCCCAAGAAAGATTCAGTAGAGCTTAGGCAGAAAAACCTAATAGAGCTCAAAACCTGCAGTATAGAATGTAAGAATTGATTATGGTTCCTGCCACTGACTTCGAATGATGTCTTTACATTATTGTTAGGCCATGTGGATCTCAAAATTGTATCTATTCATTTTTCACAACACCCTAATCATTTGAGGAATTGGTTCAGCCAACCTGATCTCACAAAATTATGTGAAAAGACCATTCATTCATAACACCAGATTCCGTGCTGGAGGCAGAGAATGTGTGAAAATTATGTGAAACCGCAGATCGTCCTAAAAATAGCACACACGTCATTATACATACGGTTTGCTGTTGTAAGAAAGGCTGCAGTTTCAGTGAATTTAGGCTACAAAACCACTTCAGTCATTCACAAACCGTGAATGTAAGTTACATAAACAGCATAAGTTACATAAGAAAGATAGAGACCTGTGAAAGACCCTGTTCTCCTGGGTGAACGTCCGCTATTTGTTCGACCAATGCCACCAACACAGGATTTGGTGTTTAGAGGTTGTGGTGATTTCAAGTAATTTTGTAAGCCAGTAAAGACGACCACATCTGTCTTTTAGCTCAGACAGACCAAAGGAGACTAACATCTTTGACCTTGCTGAGAAGGTTGTCAAATAAATTACACTCATGAGTATTGTTAGCTATGAATTACATTAACTTTGCTTATTGTACAAATGCCACAGTCTGCACTTCGATTTATACATCACAGTGATATCACGTGTCCCTATTATTGAAAGTTTGTTTTCTGCAGATATTTGTTTTTCCATCAGTGCAGAGATCATTGGCATTTACAGTTCAAAATGGATTTTTAAACACATTTACTGTAAATCCCACAGCCTTAAATCCCACAATAAAACCTGTCCTCAATCCCCCTGGGAGGAGAACAATCATTTCTAAGTGCTTTTTGTTTGTGAAAGTGATATGTTTAGATCTTTTTTCTCTGTGCTGTTTGAGGCTATTAGTCCTCTCTAAAATAGAATGGCAGCATTGTCTTGACCAGTGAAAACACAAAGATTGTGTCTGATTTTCTCATGTTGTATCATCTAAAAGGACATGTAACCAATACATTTACACATACACATTTAAAACAATACATAAACATAACATAACATTTATTATAGTGTATTTATTTGACAATGCATATGTACATGTCTGCAATGGACATTTTCAATTCAATTCAGTTTCATTTATATAGCCCAGAATCACAAATCACAGATTTGCCTCATAGAGCTTTATAGATTTTACAGGGTACAACACCCTCTGTCCTTTGACCCTCGCAGTGGACAAGGAAAAAAAACAACTTTTAACAGAGAAAAAAGAGAGACAGAGAAAATGGCAAGAGAGACAGAGAAAAACAAGATAACAATGAAAACAGTAACTGCACTAACCATGCAGTCAAGTCTGTGACTAATGAAGGTTACGTGGTGCTAGTAGATAAAGTCAAACGATAGGGGTAGTAATCTATCCATAATTCAAGGAACGTCTGTAATTCCTGTGGTGGGCGTAACTCGCTGACCGTTAGTCGGATCAAAATGAAATTTTCGATATGGGTCGAGCATGGCCCAGCAGAGTGCCTTTTGACTATTTGAAGATTTTTGAATTCAAATTTTCTCCAAACATTGCATTATAGATGATTATTTACGTAGGATGTGTCGGCAGTGCAGTTGTTTCCCGGGGGACATTACAGCGTGGACACTCGGGCCGTAGGCAGGAAATCGGCCTTAATGCATGTCAACAGTCTGACAACAGATCTGTTCTTTTTTGTTTGCTTACCAAGATGGCGCCAAGGATGGCTGCCACGGTGTGTTGGTGTGCTCTGTTTTGTCTTGTTTTGTTAGTTCATTTAGTTTTTAGTCAGCGTTCTGGGAGCTCTTACACCAGAGACGAGCTCATGAACATCAGGGCCACAACCCCAGAGGACTGCAACCTTCCTTCCCTCCAGGAGGAGATAAGATTGTGGCCGACCCCTCTCACCCTGGACACAAACTTTTTTAGTCACTCCCCTCTGGCAGGAGGCTTCGCACCAGGACCAGAACCTCCCGCTACACAAACAGTTTCTTCCCGTCTGCCACCAGCCTCATGAACAATGCACAGGTCCCCCACTACCTCCCCCCTGCACCCGCTATATCTGTATAAATGTAAATATCAACACATCAGCACTCTGTTTCCCTGTATCTTGCACTATACAGTTGTTTTTTTGCACTGCTACAGTTATTTTTCATTTCTATTCCTTATTTGTATTGTTTATTTTTATTATTCATTATTATCATTATTATTATTTTACTTTTGAATGTTTATTGTGTTTACTGTACATTTTGCTGTTTGTTGCACCAATCACACCGAAACAAATTTCTAATATTGTTTGAACGATACCTGGCAATAAACTGGTTTCTGATTCTGATCTTTTAACATCAGCAGGGCTCTCAAGTCTCACGGATTGTGTGTGAGACACACACATTTCAACCTGTTCCACTCACACGCCACGCAGAGAAATTACCAGGACAACGCGCACCAAGTTGCGCCGCTATTTTTTTAAACTGTGGAACAGTTCGGAAGAAAGTGGTTTTCCTGTCGAGTTCATAGAAAGCTTAGCCTGATGGTGTCTGGATGATGACTGATCCATTGGGCTGTGATTATGGGGCGTGTTTCAACCGAACCAGGAAAAAAAATGCCTCTTCGCTCTATTTGATAGATCGACAACCAATCGGAGCAACGTAAGATGTGACGTATGTTCAGCCAGGATTCCGGGCTGCCGACGGCGCTCGTAATGTCCAACTCCTCGTGCACGCTGAGTTGCGTGATGCCCATCTCAGTCGCCTCCTTCACCTGGTCCTCCATAAGTGCGACCAAAAGTGAAACCACAATGAGCGCCGGGTTTCCCTTGTGTCCCAACATCTTCGTGACCATCGGGGCCAGCTGACAAATCAAACTCCTCTCCTCTCCAGCGGCAGCCGTGTTCGTTGTACACAAACCCAAGCGCTCTTTGGTCACGTGACTGTCGCTCATCTGTCCATCATCGTTTAAAGTCCGCCCTGACAATTTAATTGGTCATGTTTTTTTGATACATCGCATAGAAGCTCCTCAACCAAGCAGTGCCAGAGCGAACTGCCCGCAGAAAAATGTTGCAGGCGGTGCTTTAGTTCGGCTGCACCCAGGCTACTGTTGAATCAGCCTCTCTGATTCTGTTGCATTGAGGAGTGGGACGGGTTGTAAATTTGGGTAAGAATATAAGATTAAGCCAATCCGAGGCAGAATAGGGCGGGTCATAACGCAATCCTAGAGAAGCATCTATCTATCTATCTGCCTACATTTTTTACATTGCCAAAGCAAGTGTAAAAAACAACTAAATGTACATAAACAGAAAAAACCTGGTTGTGCAGTTATAAATATATACATATATACTGTAAATAGGCTACAGATTAAGTACAAATTACGAATTCTATCATCTCACTGATACTCTCCAGACTTTAACTCATCCCAGACAACATGACTAGATCCAGTGGGTCCCATAGCATGTCAGCTCCGTCTCGCTGATAGAGGCAAAGTTCCCCTGTCTGGTACATAAACATATAGCCAGGTCAGTGGTTTTGTAGCCTAAATTCACTGAAATTGTCTTTTTTACAACCACTAACTGTAGGCCTAAGTGTTTGTATAATGACGTATGTGCTATTTATGTTATTTTCACACATTCAGTACCACCTTCACAGAATTGGTGGTCATTTCACGTAATTTTCTATGATCAGGTTGTTTATTTTACGCTAACATACTAATAATGGTGATCGCTAGAACTAGAATTTCTCTCACCAAACAAAGTGGAGCATGGGATTCTTAGGCGGACAGTAATGCAGTTCACCACACAGCAAGTGGTGAAATTTGTCAAAAAAAAAAAAGGATACACAATCTTTACGTTAAATACATTAAATAAGGGTGGCTAGCGCCACTGTGGGACAGACAGCTGACTCTATGGGATGGAGCTGATGAGACTGTGGGTCTGCTGCCAGGCTGGAGTCGTATGATCACGCCATCTATATACAACTATATAAGGTAAATAGCATTAGGGGCACTAGGAAGAGGCAGAGAAACCCAATTTGCTCAGCTGTAGGGGCTGAACATGAGTATCTCTATGTAACTACAAGCTCTATTTTAATAACCTTGGTATTTTAATAAAAGGTAAAACGGGGTAAAACTCTATATTTCCCTGGGTCTGGGTAAATTAAGATGGAATACAAAATAAATGCAAGATTTTAATTCCACCAAACAAAACTTTGACTTTGGAACGATGCAACTGCAGTCCACAATGTATATCTAACCAAAGCACAACATCTGTGTATTACCTGTACAAAGACTGATCACGATAAAGTACAGATCAAGGTTGAAGAGGTTTTGAAAGAAGTATAATAAAGGCAGAATCTCCAAATTAGCTACTTACATTTTGATACTATGTCATTTGAAATTTCTCAGGACACTGAGAAAAATATTTATTTTAAATGAATGTCATTTACAATGTATTATACGTAATTCCATATAAAAAGTATATGTTTGTGGCTTAGTCAGTCAGTCAGACCTCAATACATCTTTGAGATGAAAACTAATGAACTCTGTATGAACTCCAGAGAAAGCAATAGCGACATGCAACCGCTAGATGGAGACACATACAGTTTAACCATAATCCGGCCATTCTGGCTCATCATGCCAGCCATGCAACTCAATGGCTGACTATGCTGTGCACTGGAATCGAATGAAACATGACCCAGGAACATTGGATTAAAGCAATTGGATTACATTTGATTGGCCTTTAACCAGTGTTGGGAACGTTACTTTGATAAAGTAATTAGTTAAAGTTACTCACTACTTGTTCCAAAAAGTAACTGATTTTTCTGAGCAGTTTTCACAAGTCAGTTGAAATGAGTAGAACAGACAGAGGTGCTTGTACATAACGTTCAATGTTTATGCACATCAACAGACAGCAAGAGGTTTATCCTGCACTTCAAGTATTATCTTTACAGCTAAAGTCATTGTGAGATGCTTCATTAAATTAGAGTTGTTTACAATGTGCACATTACATGCACGTTCTTGCCTTTGATCTCAATGAATTTGAAGTAGTGCTTATATCTTCACCTTCATCTATCTATTTTCATTGTGTGTGTGTTTGTGTGTGTGTGTGTGGGTGGGTGTGTGCTGGCTTGTGTGTAAAAACACTGGCTCCGATTGGCTACCATGCAACATGACTCTGCCTTAGCCAATCATAATCACCTGGTCTTCTCACTTGCTGTGTGTGTCGGGGTGCGTTCAGATCATACAGTTTATTCAGTCAATGCATAGTAATGCACCACATGTAACGGCGTTATAACGGCGGAAACAATAATTAGTTAGATTACCCCGTTACTGAAAAAATGACAAACTGAGACTCACTTAGAGAGTAGTTGTCAGAGGGTACTCCAAGAAGAGCTAAAACCTATAATAACTTCAAGTATACTGAAAGTGTCTTAAACACTGAGGTCCAATAATTTGCTAACTTTGAGCAATTCCAAAATGTATGTGTGTACTGAGATGGGATCAGTTTACAACAATTACAAGCTGGTTGTCCGATAATTTCTCTGCCCACCTCTCTTTAGTCCAGTGTACCTGTCACTACCGCTCCCAGATGGTAGTGCTTTTATTTTGTTGTCTTGTCACTTCCTGTTTTATTTTGAGCCCTTCCTTCTGTTTCATGTCTGGTGTGTTTACTTCCTGTGTTCCCCTCCTTTCCCGCCTGTGTGATTACCTCTCCCCGCCCTAATGTGTTCCACCTGTGTCTTGTTAAGTCCCCTCCTGGTGTGTATATGTACCCTGTGTTTCCCTTGTCTCGTCGCCAGTTCATTTTCGTCACTTGTAAAGTCTACTTACGAGCGTTTTTCCCTGTCTGCCAACCTGATTCCTGTTTTGACTATCCTTCGAGCCTGATTCTGAGTTTGCCTGATCCCTGTCTGTACCTTTGCTGAGTTTGGACTGCCTCACCGTGTTTCCCACCCGGTACTCTGCCTTTGGATTATCCCTCACGTACTTTCGCCTGATTGACTGCCTGTTTGTGTATGACTCAGCCTGGAATACTAACCTCCCTTTGTCTAACTGTGATACTGTTCTCCTTCGGGAGAGATCGGCTCGATCCTGCCTGCCTGTTTGTCTGGCTCTGGCCTGTCTCAGTCTCTCCCCTGCAGCCTCGGGAGATCCCTCTGCAGTCCTGTTCCAGTTTCCTGGATTTTACCCAAGCCTCAATAAAAGCCTTGATGTGAACTGTAAAACCTGTCTTGGGTCTTGCATTTGGGTTCTTACGTTTGTGCTCCGGCGTGACAGTACCCATTGCATTATTTTACATTGCAGTATCCTGTAAGACACAGGATACTGTAAATGGAGGAGGTGTGCACTCGTTTTAATTGCATCCAAGTTTTGTCTGCAAAATGGATACTTGGGTCCTGCTCCGATCTATGTGTATATGCACTATACAGACTGGATACTATGCCATGACAGGTGCTAATAGGGAGTCAATATAAGACTTTGGAGGAAGTTCTAGAAATTCAAGCAAAATCGTATTCCTGCACACATCAGGAAGAGGAAGAAGAAGAAGCAAAAGTCAATCTATAAAGACATCCTTCACCCTTTTTAGACCCTTACTCTCTCTCTCTCTGATAGAGAGTGCACAAACAAATGGTTTGCAGGGATTGGATTTGATTGAGAGTCTATGCCATCCATCGTATCAATGGACCTGCTTCTATAGGGTGCAAGATCTAGCTTTCACCATGAGGGGGCATCAGCTGCTGGATCTTCACCACAGCTTCTCAGTTGTACAACAGAAAATCTCTATCTCACCGATTTCTTTTGGGCGCTGCAAAGAGGATCTACTCAAGCATGGAGGCTTATCCTTCCAGATAAAACTGGATAAACGAGTTTAGGTGGTTAAAAAATGATTTGGGGATAAATACTGGGATACTCTGAAAGAGAGAACTTAATTTGGACAACATGTTAATCTTTACAGAGCCCCTTAAGGGACATGGATATTTAAAAAATCTAAGTAAAAAAAATAAAAAGTACTTTTGGGAGATCTCGCAAAAATATTTGCAAAATCTTGCAAAAGTTTCATTTAAGTTGATGTACTTCTGGGTCACTTTGGCCCATAGAGACTGTAAACAAACACAACAATGGAGAGTGTTCATCCGTTGGAGAGGTTCATAGAGTTTTATTTTGAGATTAGCATAAAATATAAAGACATTAAATCAATGCTTGCCCGTAAACACGGTTTTCATATAAGCGAGAGACATCTGAAGTGAGAGGACACTCTCGTCGAAAAATGTACTGTGGCTTAACAGTCCTGATTGAATTCATTAGCAACCAAATGCAAACGGGGTGTGGTTTTACACTCGACATCCGCCTATTTTCTGGCATTCTAACTGTAATATCGTCACGAAAACCGCACCAATTTTCCCCAGGGTGGTATTATTTTGTACAGAAAACTAAGACTGACATTTCACAGGCTTTATCAAATCCCAAAAGTCTGGCAAAAATTTAAGTAACCGCGCCCAATATACTTCCTAGACACTTTTTTATTTTTGATAACTCACTGGAAATTCATCCAATAAACACCAAACTACTTCTGATGTGTTCATGAACTCATTGTGATGTTCTCACAACCCTTTATTTAAAAAAAANNAAAAAAAACCTTTCATGAGTTTTTAAAAGGCATAAGTATTAAGTGTGTATAATTAATTCATATTTATGGATTTTATTTTGTAGTAACTCCCTTGTTTTTATAGATATCAACACCAAACCACTTCTGATGTGTTGTTGAACTCATTGTGCAGTCCCCACACCCTTTTCAGTTTTGGAAAGCATCACTAGCTGAAGGCCAAGTACAGATGCATACCTTTGGCTGCAGTAATAATAGTTTTGTTTAATCACTTTGCTTTAGCAACTTGCATTTAATCCTAAACTTCCATGAAAGGGTGTATGTTCCATGCTTTAATAACAATTTGCATGATTTATCTGAATTAACAGCAGCAATTTGGAATTTGGAAGAAAAAGAGAGGTGAAGAACAGAAAAATAAAAAATTAAACATGAGAAATGTAAAGAAATTATGCTCACTGTTATTATTCTATCTTGTAAGGATTTTAAAGGAAAGCAAGAAGTTGTGAAATCTTCAAATTGAGTTCATCAAGACATCAGAAGTGTTTTGAAGTTGATATATTGAAATACAAGTTAATACAACATAAGTGGTTAATATTAATTAATGAATTATACGCACGGATTGCTTGTGCCTTTTAATAGAAAATAAAAAATGTTTTTTTCCTCAAAAATAAAAGGTTGTTGGCACTGCACAACAAGTTCTAAATCCAAGGTGAGATGTTTGTTTTTAATTGTAATCTAGCAGCTGGGGGGCCCCCATTTTGAATCTACCTCGTCTATGATCAATGTTTATTATTACGCTGGAACTGACAAGGTTACATGTCATTGGAATTGTACCTCATATGATTTCATGTGATAATCATTTGGATTAATAGATCGATTGATTACAGTTCTGCTCCTTTGTACACCGACAATCCACTCCGTCTGCTTCTCTTTATGTCTTTAGTGAACATAATCCAGGCACAAAGGCATTAAACATGACACAGACAGTAATACATCAATTCAGTTGGGTCACCTTTATATTTTATATTGGTTGCACAAAATGTACATTTGAGAATGTACATGCACTTAGGATTAGTGGCTTTATATCGGATGCCTTATTGTTTTGTAGTGTAATGTAATATAAGAATATGTTTTTATATTCTTACTTTACATATTTTTTTACAGTTACAGTTGATCCACAGAAAAATTAAACCAAAGACGATATGATGATTTTTTCCCCCCATTTTCCATTAATGAACTCTGGATGGAAATAAAGGAAGCAGAGCATCTTAAAAATATCTGCATATGAAATCACTTATTGGAGCAACGTACAAAATAACCTGCTGTAGCCGGGAAATGTAACTGTTCTATAAAATGTGGGGAGAGGGAGATTGATTTCTGTATTGCACGTCTATGGAGCCATAAAATCAGGCTCACACAAAGTAAAAACGATTTAGAAAGGTCACGACCTTTGGATTCAGACTCATAACATTAGCTCAGTGGGCGGGTCAAATTGGTGGCAAGACACATATAAAAAAAAAGGGCACCATCATATGCTGGCTTGGGTAGAAAAGCTAGGACACACTGCTCTGACATTTGTACTGGCAGTAACATTGTAAGACCACTTCTGAAATTTGATATGATTTCAACACACAGAGCGAGTGTGAATTAATTCTCTGCTCAAAACACCATTACGCCAGATATGGACATAGCGAATAATTGTTTGCTGCTTTATTATTATGTGAATGGTTTGTACATCCCCTTTAAATGCTAAAACAGTTATCGATGTATTTTGGCATGTTTACTGTCCCTTTTATTATATGTTAAATGGTAGCCAGTGATGGTAACTAAATGCAATGTAGAATGAAACAACCTTTGGTAGCGCTTGGTCAGCTGTGTGGTCGGTAGATGCCTTGGGCAGTGATATTCTCAATGTCTGCAGAACTTAATCCAGTCCCCCTGCAGTAAGTTGGTTTTAATTTATTTGACACTATTAAAACAGGGTGTAATAATAACTGACAGCTTTCACTGTTTTTCAATTGGACTCTTTTTTACTTCACTTTTGGACATTGGGAGGAAATGGAGACATTTCATCCAAAGAAGGAGGCAGTAAGATTCAGCAACACTTCTTCTGTCATTGCAAGGAAATAAGCTAAAGTTATCAATACATTCAGTCATTCAGTTTAGTTATTTAAGTAGATATATATATATATATATATACAGGGGGCCGCAAAAGTAGGTAAACGGTAATGACAAACAAAATGTGCGCACAAAAACATATTTTATGGATTATACAAACATATCAGTACTGAACATAGTAATCCCTCAAATCTTCAACCTCTTTGCCCTCGGCATTCACACATCTGAGCGCTACTATTATAATACTGGTAATACTGGAAATCCTTACTGTATACCTACTTTTGGAGCCCCCTGTGTGTAACTAAAGTACTTTAATATATTTCTAATTAGAAAAATAATAATTAAATTGTCAGCTATTATTGGAGAAAAATAAGAAGATACAGATACAATCTCACATTCAACCAGATATTATACAATTATATGACAATAAAAACATCAACTGTAACTTGTTTGCAAAAACATCATTATGACATGCAAAATTCAGACAGAGGGAAGAATGTGATAAATACATATGAATAAATGACACCTAACAGGATCAGCCAGCATGCAGTGAAAATAAAAAAGTGATTTTTCCCATTTTTCAGGACAATAATTATTTTGTGTGTCACTGGATCTACAACATCTGTCACTACGGCTCCCAGGCAGTAGTTTTGTTGTGTTTATCCTATCACTTCCTGTTTTATTTTGTCATCCCTCCTCCTGTTTCATGTCTGGTGTCTTTACTTCGTGTTCCCTTTTTTCCCGCTCGAATGATTACCTTCCCCCGCCCTAATGTGTTTCACCTGTGTCTCGTTAACCCCTCCTCCCAGTGTGTATAAATACAGTGTGCTTCTTTTGTTCTGTGCCAGTTCGTTATCTTCCCCTGTGAGTAACTTACCAGCGTTTTCCTGACTGCCTGCCTGTTATCATCCTGCCTGACCTGTGTTCCCGAGCCTGCCTTCCCCTGTCGGTACCTTTGCCTTTTCGGACTGCCTCCTCGTTACTCAACCCAGCCAGCACGGTACTCTGTCTATTGCCTATCCCTCATGTGCTTCAACTCGATTCTCTGCTCTCCTGTGTTTGACCCTGCTTGCTTCGCTACTCGCTCTCTGCCTGTCCCTAGTTCCTAGTTCTGACCCGCCCCTCTGGTGATCTGCCTCCTGTCTGTTCCTATCCTGTGCCTGTGGATTCTGGCATTTCCCCAAGAACCTGGGATTATTAGAGCATCTTATTGGAATATTCCTGGCTTTCATTAAAGACTGTATTGTTATTTTACATTCTGTCTCTGGGTCCTGCATTTGGGTCCTCCCGCCAATACGTGACAACAACAGCAAGGAAATGTGCTTGAGAATGTTTATATTGCTGTTTCAACTGAAATATGTACATGAAGGTGCTGCTGCATCGAAGCAAGTTAGAATTGTATGTCAATATGAATATGTATAATGCAATGCTTTAACGTAATGTTAGTTGACTGGGTGTTGTGGGTTTATAAGAGACCTTGTGAACTGGCAACCTTCAGCTGTGTTGGTGGTTGTCGTAGTTTCAACAACTGTTGAAAACATGAATGGAGGCTGCCCTCTGTGTTTGGTCAGCGCTCTGATGTGTGACATTATGTTATAATATTACACATGTTCATATTACACATACACATGTACTTCCCCTCTGTCTCCCCCGTTCACTCTCTATATCTCTCTCTGTCAATAAAGCCGAAAAATGGCCAAAAAAATATCTTGAAGAAAAATAAATAAAAATGCAGCAGTAAAAATGACTGAGCCTTTTGGCAGCCTTCACGCTATGCAAAGTTTACATTCAATTATTTGTGGTCCTCGTCTTTTCACATGTATTATTACAGTACCTTTGCATTCCTGTCCATAGAATATCTGAAATGCATTAAAATACACTGGTTCTGCTGCTGTCTCATGCATATTAAAAATCATGTCTTTGTTATTTCACCATTTGGGACCAGAAGATGTTTGGGAGAAATTGAGTGTCTTTTTGCTAACGGAATGCATTATTAGCTTGCAACTATATGCCATCATTTTGCCATTAGGTAATAGAATGTGAACTACCTAGTACTTGATAACTGTCATGTTATCATGATGCAAATTGGAACAATGATGACCAGGATCACAGAGCAGGTAGCTGCTGCAATCAGTGCTCCAATCTTACACACCTTAGCCCTCCTAAACTCCGCCTCTTTTCTCTTGAGCAGTGAGTCATAGCCTGGTGTGTAGATATCCTCCATCCAGTACTCCAGGTCGTTTGGGTTTAGGCCCACCTGTGTCTGATGAAACAAATAAGAATAAGGAAGAGTGCACAAATCTAAGAAAATGTGCATATAGATTTTTATTTCATTTATTGAAAAGGGTGAAAAAAGTATACTTAATTGTATCAAAAGTGCACTTGAAGTTCACAAGTTAGTATATAGTGTACTACTGATGTACTTACTTAAAAATACATTCTTATATATTTAAATGCTATTCAAAAATATACTTTTAGTACTTTTCTAATATGCTAATATAATTGTTGAAAATATGTTAAAGGTTAGCATATTATAAATATAATCATTGATTAATTACATATTTATTTCACTCTTAAAGTATGTTTAAAATAGCCTCCATTCTTTCATACTTCTGCTTATTAATCAAATGTATGCTTTTAGTAATTTTATGATACATGTATGCTTAATATGCTTTTCAAAAATGTGTTCTGGATCAATAATAGTCTACTGATTAAAAAACATTTATTTCACTCTTACACTGTAAATCCAAGTGTTTATATTAATTAAATTAAGTACTGTTCACTTAAAGGTTCTACTATCTTAAACGTCTTGAGTGCTGGTAACATTTTCCGTCTTTTAAGTATTCTGAACTGATTTTTGAATTACCATGACCTTGTTTTTGGATTAAGTACACTACTTAAAAAGATGAATTCATACATTCACTCATAAGTACTTTCAGGTATGGTGGCCAATATGGGTTGAAGTAATTCAAAAGCCACAACACAACAGAAAAAGCTCACAACACAACACAGCACCAAAACCCACAACACAAAGCCCAAAGCTCACAACAAATGGAAAAAGCTCACAACACAATGGAAGTGCACATTTTATCTTATGAAAAATAAATAAAGAACATTATCCTGTGACAGATATAAAAAGTATATGGCCAGAGAGGGTGCCATACTCTGTGCAGACTGCACACTCAACATTTGTTTTAAATATTAGCATGGTCGCTAATCAACTAGCTACTTTGTAAAACCTAGGAAGGCTAACGAGCCGACGGTTAGTGGGAGCATTAGCTTCTCGGGAGGCTAATTAACTAGTTGTTGGTCAGTAAATAACATCATCTGTGGCTTGTTAGCAGCCTGCTGTGTGTTTTGTAGTCCAAGTTGAACTGAAATGGTGTTAAAAGGTGTAAGGGTTGAGGGTTATGCCTACAAAGTTACAGCTATGTTTAAATTCCCTTCCCTACAGACTCTGCAGAGCCCAGTACCTGCAGGTCCAGAGCTGCGAGCTGTTTTCCTTTCTCTCCAGAGTTGCAATTATACTCCTTGATAGCCCAGGATGGCAGGCCGTGCACGCCATCTGACAGGCTGGTAAACCTCAGGTTGTTGTAGACGGGGCTGCCTTTTACATGGGCCTTGATGGATGGGGTGAAATGATGTGGTGAGATGAACTGTTTGCTCAGAGGGGACTCCGTTGGAGGTTTTGGGAGGCATTTGCGTTGGAGGAGCTTGCATTGACGCTCTCTTTTTGCCTGGAAATGGAAAGAGGATTAGAGAAAAGAACGGTTTATTAAATTGCTTATTAAATGCTACATTGCTTATCAGCAACCAGTCATATGGTAACTAAGGAGGCAGTTTGGCTAGTGTACTGATTAATTAGTCACATGTGTGCACCTGACCAAACAGCCGGACAGATCCGGCTGTTTTTCCTCACAAGACTCAGGTGCTTTGATGTCTGCTATGAAATGCTGCATAAGTTTTTATCATGCTGTGGTGACCAGTGTTCTCTTTTATACTGCAGTTTGCTGGGGAGGTAACCTTAAGGATAAAAACACAAGACGGCTTGACAAGCTGGTGAAAAAGGCTGTTTCAGTGCTGGGGGGAGCCTTGACTCACTGTGGGTATAGTGGTGGAGAGACGTACAAGGAGTAAGCAAGGAGTTCCTTTTTTCTTTCACTCTCTCTGGACAGTGTCTTGACGTCTTGATGCCTTATATTCATGGAATTTTAATGACTGACTTTTATTATTTAGCACTGACCTTTTGTTGTACATCGATTTTATTTATTACCTGTTCATGGTTGCTTGTCTGCACTGTATTGTTCGCAGCTGCTGGATATCTGGGGATGAAATTAGTATCTGGCGATCGTTCGATCGATCTATGTATGTGGTGAACACACCAGTTATAATTTTGTTGAATGAAACCTCAACTGGCATTTCCTCCTGTTCTTGGGGTAAAACTGAAACAGCTGTGACCTGTTTAAATAAGTATTGTGCATTGATCTAATATAAGCCATTGTGAAGACTGATTAATGTGGATATAATATTAAGACTAATAATAAATAGCTAAAGAAAATTTGAAGAGTCACGAAGTGTTCACATGCTGCCCTCAATCAGTCAACCTATAGGGAAACACTGCACACCATAAGCTGGTTAAGCCAAGGAGCTGTGGTTATAATGCATTTAATTAATTCAATCTTGCATTTATGGTGGATATTAGAGAGCACATCAACAAACTGAACAAAATAATGCTGAATATTATCTATCAGCAGCTTCAGTATAGAACAATTTGTGTCAGACTTCTACTGTACAACAATATAGGTGGAGCCTTAATGATAAGGCAGTGCCAAAACTTGAGATTTGTAAGTCTTTGTAAGGCAGTATGGTGTAGGAATGTGAGCATTACTTCACAGGAGTGGAAATATGGAATATGGAAAGTTAACCTCTTCAACTCCGTTAGGAGTCTGCGTACTCTGCTAACTTTTTGTCTTTCAGAGGCTGTAGGAAGCTAATTTTTAATGCCATGACTTAAAGACTCCATTGATACCAAACATGGCTTGCTAACTTGTCTAGGCATGTAGCGAAACGTTATGCTAAACTTTTGCATGGGAAAACTAGCATAGCCATTTTCAAAGTGGTACCTAGACCTCTGACATCAAGATATCCAAATATAAATGGGTTCTATGAGTACACACACCAGTTTCCTCTCACAGATACCATGCAGTTTTGAGAAAGAACCATGATGTTTTTTGCATGGAATACAATTGTTTTATATTTCTGCATACTACGATTAACATTCTTGGAATTGCATAAAAAAGGTTCTGATTGGAAAGAGGCTCTTGTAGATCCACTGTGCACGATTTTAATCATGTGTGCGGATGTTAATCCGCATAGTAGCCTTTTCATTGCAGTGAAAGCATTTATGAAACTGGACCTCCCTGTATAAAATGGCAGGCCGTGGCCTGGCGGCCTCATAAAACTTTAGTACCCCTAACTACAGATGCACAGATTGACAGTCAGGGGGCTTCTCAGCAGGATCCAGAAGATAAATGCTTTCCATACAATCTCCATAAACACGTAAATCTCCAAAAGGTCGAACATTTTTGATAGCACATCACAGCATGGATTTTTCTGTGGTTTTCTTCGAGGTATTGGTGTCTTTTATTTTTATTTTTTAGATGACATTTGCATCAGTTTGATGAAATATGCTGATTTCAGTCAGATCAGTCAACAAGATTAACTAAATACAGACATTCCTTTTGCTCAGTTCCTCAACTTCCAGAAATGTATAACAATTACAGTTCTACAATTCTACAACGTCATTTAGCAGACGCTTTTATCCAAAGTGACATACGTCTAACCTGTCGATGTCTTTCATAATAAAGACAGTGTTATTTGGGGTTATTTTGTCTCGATTAATGTCAAGTTGTCATGACAAAGACATTGACAGGTTATTTTGTCTCGATTAATGTCAAGTTGTCATGACAAAGACATCCAAAACAATGTCAACTTTGTATTAAAGGTGACATAATTTACCGAATTATACTTAATGACAACATTCATAAGCATGCATAAGGCCTCCTTCATCTTAATGACAGATGTCATGACATGGTTATGACAGTGACATGTCAGTCTTATGCATACCCCTTCAAATAAAGTGTTACCTTTAGTTTTTGTCCCTCCCACAACATTATTCCTCTCTCCTAAAGAGTCTATTACAATTACATGCACATGGTTGATTATGCAAATTAGGCGATGGCGTCATACACACAGGTATTTGTCAAATACCTGTGTGTATCGTCAAATTTAAAAGTAAAAGTTTAAAAAAGTATCTCTACCTCTTTGGCCTTACGGTGTCTGTTCTTGCTGTTCCTGCCCTTGTCTTTGCCCTCATATCCACAGTGGTAGGGATATGAGTCTGTCCTCCAATCCTGGAGAGAGCTGGTAAGGCTGGCGAACTTTGACTCACTCTTCTTGAGTGAGTTGGACCACCTCCTGATGGACATGCTCATCTTCAGAGGTTTTAGTCTGAGGCTATCACTGTTAACCCCATCTGAGTAGCACCACTCCTCAGACGTGGCAATGTCCATTTTGACATTGTGACCAGTGGTGTGACACTGGAAAACACAAGGTGGGAGGGCGGTGTTGGGATGTAGATGCTGGTGGGGTTGCGGCTTGTCTGAGGTAGTATTGGGCCCGGATGCAGACACCATCTCCTTGTATTTCACGTTGGCCTCAGGCTCCAGGATCTTCTCAGACAGCATGTTAATTTTGGAGAGCACCTGGGAGATCTCACTGGGAATCTCCCACAGAGACTCCAGCTTCTTCTCAATCTCACCAATCCTTATGATCAACTTGCACACACTCGATTTGAGCTCATCATCTGTGTTTTCCAGTGAATGGAAAAGACAATCGAGCTTGGATTTGGCTAGTTTGACTGTGTTGCGTTCAGGGTAGCTGTCGCCTTCAGATTTCAGAGTTACTTGAGAGAGAGACCCATGACTGTTGTAGCATGATGATTCGGCAACACCCAGAGAGTCACAAACACTCATATCATCCAAGAATTTAAAAATGCCACTTATGTCATCGCTGAAGATCTCAGAGTCCCCTTCAAAGTGTTTCAAGGCACACCTTTCTCTGTTACTGTACCTCGCTGGGTATTCTTTTATCTTATGTTCAGCCTGCTCTGTTTGAGTCCCAACACTAGAGGAGCTGTCCTCTCCTTGAAAAGATGTACTGTTTATATTTTTGTCACTTAACCTTTTGACGGCTTCTCTTTTCTCCAAACTGGCAGGCTCACTTGCCATCAGTACTAGATCCTTGTTTCTTATTCCGTTCGTTTTTTTTGCACAGCTAGACGTAGAAGCTAATGCCTTTTCCTCTGGGCTCTGAAAATGCTGCTCATTGTCAGTGCCTACGATCTTGTAATTGCCGTGGTGGTTTTCTTTGACTGGTTTGCTGTTTAAAAATGACCTGTCAAAGTCTGGAGGCCTCTCCTCTGTCTTGAGACTAAGGCTCTTCACTGGCCACGGCAGCTGCGTCCCTGCTGTGTTGCTCTGCTTCCTGTTGCTGGTGCACTCAGAGGGTGAAGCATAAGAACCTGTCAACCACAGTCTCTGTCTGTCCTGAAGAGAGGAGGTGGGCATTGGATTAAAAAAAAAAGTTACTGTAGGAACATTTAAAGGTGGGGTTGAAGAACGTACAAATGTTACTACATTCATTTACACACTTTACTGTGACAGGTGGTGCTGCAGCGGCAAAAGGCAAGAACATGCATGTAATGTGCACATTGTAAACAACTCTAATTTAATGAAGCATCTCACAATGACTTTAGCTGTAAAGATAATACTTGAAGTGCAGGATAAACCTCTTGCTGTCTGTTGATGTATATAAAAATTGAAGGTTATGTACAATCACCTGTCTGTTCTACTCATTTCAACTGATTGTGAAAACTGCTGTGAAAAATCAAAATTCTTTGACATATAGCAACTTTTTCTTTTTTTTGAGTAATGCAAATAGTTACTTTCCCTGGTAACTAGTTACTTTTATTATCAAGTAATTCAGTTACTAACTCAGTTACTTTTTGGAACAAGTAGTGAGTAACTACAACTAATTACTTTTTTAAATTAACGTACCCAACGCTGATTATAACTGTAAGGAGCACACAAAACCTGACCTGGCCATATTTTTTGCGATCTATCAATTTCTGTTGCCCTTAAATGTATCTCCTGCAAGAAAACTATACAGGGTTAAAGTTATCTGATTCTGTTTAAGACTTGCTTTAATTTGGCTATTTCTCTCAGCCCCCTAAGTGGAGGCAGCAAATCCTCCACTGCCTCAGTGGAGGGAGCATTATGATTTTGGGCTGATTTGCTGCCTCAGGGCCTGGACCGCTTGTCATCATCGAGGGGAAAATTAATTTCCAAGTTTATCAAGGTACCTACAGGATAATGTCAGGGTGGCTGTTTGCCAGCTAAAGCTTAGAAGAAGTTTGGTGATTCAGCAGTACAATGACCATAAAAATGGAAGTAATTCTTCTACAGAATGGCTTCAAAAAAAGAAAAATCCACCTTTTGGAGTGGCCCAGTCAGAGCCCAGACCACAATCTGATTGAGATATGTGTAATGTCCTCAAGAGAGCCATTCACAGAATATATCTGAGCTTAAGCAGTTCTGTAAGGCAGAATGGTCCAAAATTCCTCCTGCACGATGTGCAGGTCTGATCAGCACTTGGTTGAGGTTATTGTTGCTTAAGGACATTCATATCAGATCACATTTTATGACAAATTAATGCAGAAAAACTAGTTGATTTCAGAGGGTTCACATACTTTCTCATGTCACTGTTTTACCATTTCATTGGAAAACATGATTTCAATTTGTTGAGTATACAAAATCAATACAACACAAATACACATCAGCAGTGACATATCTCCATACCTCTTACAAGGTAAAATAAATAAAAAATAATAACATCAGCTTAAATGTATGAAATACTTGTTTGTCTTTGTTTGTCTGGTATTAGGTTAGGCACAATGCGTTTGTCTATACTTGGAACTTAGATGCAGATCATATCACGTTACGACAAATTAATGCAGAAAACCAGTTAATTTCAAAGGTTTCACTGATTTTTCTTGCCACTGTATGTGGGCCTATTTTGCTTTCGTAACCTTCAATGACAGCCGCCAGCAGCTAATAGCTCTTGTTCTAAAATTTTTAACGACACCTGAACCGCTAATCCGATTCATCCTCATTTCCAGTGGTACCACATTCTCATTTGTCAGTAGTGATTATGATTCTGCAGCATCAATTTGTCAAGAAAACCTCATTTCTTTCTCTGAGCCAATTGACAATGGTTGTAATAATAAATTGCGATCATGGGCCGACTCCCCAAGCCACCTACGACAAAGGGGTAACTATTTATGAAAGGGGCGTGACCAATATAAGGGGGCGGGGCAAATCGACTCCAATGAAATAGAAACTCTTTGGCAACTGCTATAATACCGCTGAAATGAGTGTAGGACAAAGGGGCGATGAGTTACAAAGGGGGCGTGGTTAGTGTAAATGGGCGGAGCAAATATTCTGCAACAATACCACACTCAAGACTGTCTGACAAATGGTTAATTAGTTTTGGGGAAATGGGCGTGGTTAAAGCATAAGGGGCGGAGCAAACCATAACTGATGAATCAGGAATTCTCTGGTGATTGCAGTGACACCTCACACAAGACTGTACAACAAACGGCTCATTACTTATGGGAAAGGGGCGTGGCTAACATAAATAGTCAGAGCAAACATCACTGACAAATTAGGTAGTCTCTGCTGAGTACGCTGACACCACTTACAAGACTCTACGACAATGTATATCATTGGTAAGTGTCCCAGGCAGTGGCATTTTATTATTTTATAAAATAATTTATCCTTTAATAATCATAAAGGAACTGTCCAATGTAATATTGCATGCTTATTTTCTCTTATTTTTCTGCAGCAGTGGAGAGTAACAAAGTGCACTATACTCCATTAAGCCATTCTACCTTATGTACTCCACTAGGTTTATCTGGTAGTTTTACATGCTAATAATTATTCAAATTTGAATAAAAACAAAAGATGAACTTATCCAATTGTTTTAGATCAACTGATCCTATACATGACAAAAATTTGACCAGTTACACCAATTAATGCTGGACCAATAAAATGGAATACTTTTGTCTTTTGTTTTATTCTATTTACTGCTGGTCAGACAAAATAGTTAATGCAACAATGATAGATAGCCTTCAGATAAAAAAACAGAAACACATACCTGTGGTGAGAAGGCTACAAAGTTGTGAGAGCCTTCCTTCAAGATGCTCCTCTTCTGGACGAAGGAGTGAACAGAAAAGGGCTCTGGATAGCGGGTGTGTTGCGGGGATTCAGTGGTGAACTCTCTGTTGATGGGAAAGTAGGTGCTCTGCATTTCACAGGATGGAGAGTGTGAACTGCTACTGCAAGACTGGGGCAGATGCTGCAGCTTGTCGAGAGAGTCTGCTCTACATTTCAGGTCCTTGCTGACGCCCAGAAAGAAGTTAGGATCTATGGTAATAAACTGCTGGCAGTTGTTCTCAAATAATTCAGAGCAGGGAGGGGTGCTCTGAGACACAGTGTGCTGCTGGAGTCGGCAATGATCGTGGTAATGGTGTCCATTCCTGGGATCATCCATATGGTCATGGCCAAGCCCCCTTTCAGAATCCTTACACTGATAGTCATTGTCAGACCTGCACAGCTCCACTGACGAGTTCCTATTAAACTTGGTTTTATGCACTATGGGTAGCTTGTCTTTGGCTATGCCTCTGTTCATTTGGATTAAATTAAATATGATGACAATGTCGGCCACCACCATATGCTTCTTGGACTGTGGGTCCTGCATAGAGCAGCACATCTTGTCCTTGAAAAGGTCCGCTGGGAAGGGAGGGTCCAGGCAGGCTGTGTAGAAAAGCAGGCTGCGGAGCTTGGCCAGTTGCACCATGTTGAAGTGTGCACACAAGAACTTACACAGGTCTTGGTAGGACATGGTGTTGTGCTTGGTGTCCAGCTCAGCCAGGAGCTGGACCAGAATTAGAGAGTGCTCTGGTAGGGTGTCCATGGCTGCACCTGAAAACAAATAAAGCATCAGAAAATCAGAAATTATCACTTACTAATGACCCCAAAGTGGCTTTTAAAAATGAAAAATTACAGTTTTCTGATTTTAGCGCACACTCAAAAGTAAAATTATAATCAACAAAAAAAACAAGCGGAAAATCATTGTACTCCCAGCAAGCAGACCAGTTTTTTTTACTGTGTACACGATGTTGACAGTTACTGCAGAGAGCAGGGGTGTATTGCAGAAAGCAGGTTTAACAAACTCTAACCTAAACCCTGAACTCTGAGTTGATTAACTCTAAGATGGGAAACTTGTCAGTTCCACAAATGCTGATCTGAGTTAGTTTAATCAACTAAGACAATGTTCAGCCTGCGTTATGGTCGTTTTATTCAGTGATTTAAACAATGTAAGATACATTTCCTTACTGGATGATGAAGTGGTGAATCTGACTGTAGAGGGCCTTTAGGCTCTAGTTGATATTACATTTTAAACGTGTTCAGCTTCAATCTGACAGGGACAAATTACAGAGGGCAGCAACTGAAGATGAAAAAATAAAACGACACTGAGACATGATTGTAAGCTCACATTCTGATCCAGTTATAATATGTCTGGTAATTCAAAGGTTAAAATACAGTAGATTTTATATTATAGACATCTACTCAGATCTTTGCTCAACAGCATTAACTGACTTTCAGTAATTTCAGCTATTTTAACAAATGTAGTTAAAACAGGTTCAGACTGCCTACATGGCTAACTACTTTCAGCTGCTTCAGTTTAGAAATAATATATCCATAACCTACATCATATGATCATCAAATAATCTTTAATATTATAGGAATCACGTTTCATCAGTACAACCAGTCACATAGAGATGGGCATTATTTATTAATCTTACATGCCTAAAAAATTTTTTTTTTATAATTTAAACACGAATAAACAATTTTTTACACATTCAACAATTTAGTTGAGCTGCTACAACAAACTGAGCCAGAGTTGAAGTTATCTGTCTTACTGGGACAAAAAATAGAGATTCTCTCAAATAATCGAAACAGAGGCTACTCACGGTTTTCAGAACACCCGATTTCTATAATACACCCCGGTACATACAAAGGGAAATGTTTTTCATAGCATACTGTCACTCACCCTTACTTGTTTGAAACACAGTGGGGAATCATCCGATCAGCTTGGTGCCGCCCAGCATGTCTCTCATCGGAGAGCCAAGAGAAAATAAACTCCGAGTAATCGAGAATGATCTGGCTCTGGGTCTTCCTTCGATATGAAAACAAAACCGGGTTTACGGAAACGGACGTCCCCCTACTTAATTATCCATCAGTTTAAAGAAACATCTCAAACAGAACAAACGCAGAGTAAATGCACAGGCAACCCCGATAAAGTAGCGTCTACTGTCGGTTGGTTTAAATGTTAACCACGGAATCATCCTTCCCTGTCACAGCATATTGCACGTGTCTTCATTATCCAATGTTTTCTTCTCCACTGTGGAACTGCGGTCAAGACAGCCTCTACTTCGGAAAACACAGTCAAGGCAGCCTCCATTTGTTTTCGCGGTGCACGTAATTACTAGGCGTTACGGTACGAACGTGTTAGAACGGCCTTCAAAATAAAAAATGTTCCGGTAAGCTTTATTTCACTGTATATTCCTGGAGACTCATTCCACTTCAAGTGGACAGAAGACATTCTGAAGGTGTCCCTCAGCTGATTTTAAGACGTTCTGGTGTAGAATGTCAGAATTAAATAATATATCTGTCATTTTCTTCTAATTTCAGATTGCAAGTAAAAGAAAACGTCCGTGATCAGAGTCATTACACTTCAGATGGACAGGGGACGTCCTCAGTGTGTTCCTCAGCTAATTACAGGCCTTCTGATGTGGAATTTCAAAATTAAAGCCTTTCGTAATATCACACAATCCCTAATTATTTTTCTAATTTCAGATGACAATTAAAACAAGACCGTCCATAATCAGTAGTCATTCCACTTCAGGTGGACAGTGGACATCCTCACGGTGTCCCTAACCTGATTACAAGACATTCTGATGTGTAATTTCAAAATTAAAGCCTTTTGAAATGTCACATAATACACAATTTTTTTCTAATTTCAGATTACATTTTTTTAAATGCCCATAATCAAAGACACACTCCACTCCAGGTGGACAGTGGACATCCTCAGGGTGTCCCTCAACTGATTTAAGGGCATCCTGATGTATAATTTCAAAATGAAAATGCCTTAATTACAATTCAAAGAGAACCATTCAAAAGTGACTCATTTCACTCCAACGGTTCATTGCCAGAGACTTATTTCACTTCAGATAGATAGTAAACATCTTCAGAGCGCCCCACAGCTGACACTCAGCCGCAATAAAGTGATGGTTTTCTTTTCATTATCATCTGAAATTGAAGGACAAATAGCTTATTGCCTCCACCAAGGCCAGGGGCCGGGGAGTCTGTCTGTTCGTCTGTGTACAAAGTAACTCAAAAAATACTGCACGATTTGGATGGAATTTTCGGAAAACGTCTGTATTGGGACAAGTAACAAATGTATTATATTTTAAATGGCTGTAGCTTGGAGGATTAATAATTTGTGGGTGGGGATTTTAATTGTACTGAAAATGAGATTTTAGGGCCACACGGTTATGTAGCGGTTAGCACTCTTGCCTCACAGCAAGAGGGTTGCGGGTTCGATCCTGGCCTGTGGCCCTTCTGTGTGGAGTTTGCATGTTCTCCCCGTGTGTGCGTGGGTTCTCTCCGGGTACTCTGGCTTCCTCCCACAGTCCAAAAACATGCAGCTTAGGTTTAATTGGTGACTCAAAATTGCCCGTAGGTGTGAGTGAGCATGTGAATGGTTGTCTGTCTATATGACAGTCCCTGTGATAGACTGGCGTCCTGTCCAGGGTGCCTCTTAACCCCACCTCTCGCCCAATGCAGCTGGGATCAGCTCCAGCCCCCAGAGACCCGGGTTAACCTGGATAAGTGGTTACAGAAGATTAATGAATGAATGTTTGTGTACTACTATAATGTATGGCGGTGTGTTTTGAGGACAGGCAAAGAGGAAAGCAGTCTACATTCTTGTTTAATGGAAAGAAACATAAGAGTGGGTCATACAGGTTGTTTTTTCATCATAAAATCACATAGTTGATTATGTTACAGAATA
>CAFUXE010000904.1:102409-113618 GCA_903364295.1 Serranus cabrilla
TAAAATGAATGAATGAATGAATATAATTCTTCATTAGTAGAAGTATGTAACAATACATTTCTGTCCTTTCCAATGACACTCTTTAAACACTGAGTCATAGAAAATTTGTACATGTTTAAGTCTTGACCCAGCCTGTACATTGTGTTGGGACTTTCATACGGCTCGAATCTGAGCCTGCTTTCATTAACAGGTTTGATCTTTCAGATATGATAGGTGGGGTGAATCCTCATGGAGGGAGGCAAACGAAGATGGAAATCAGCAGAGCTAGGCCAACATAATGAGGAGCCAACTTCCTGGACTGGTCTCCACTATGAGGGGAAAGTTCTGAGTGGACAGCCAGATGTGCTGCCCTGAAATGTAACGGAAGTGTGGAGCAGGGCTGCATCCAAGTACGTCGACACCACTTGACAAGTACTTGCACTGAGAGAATGCTGGCCTCCTGTTCCTTTTCCGGTGAGAGAACCTGTTGGTATCCCCCGGGAGCATTGGAATGGAGAAAGACCAGTGGCGGAACTGGAAAGGGTATTATGGGTACACTTGGCCCATAGCAGTTGCTTAGACCAGGAGGAGAGGTTACGGGAGGCGAGGCAGCGCAGAGTAGTCTCCATTTCCTAATTCATGGCATCAGCTTGACAGCTCTGACCAAAAACAAGGTAAACTGGTCAGAGACCACATCACTAGAAAGACCATGCAGCTGGAACACATACTGTAACAATACGTCAGCAGTCTCTTTGGCAGCGGGTAATTAGGTTAATGGAATGGGGACAGCCGCTTTGGAAAACCAATCAATGACTGTGAGTATGACTTTCTTACAATCAGAGGGTTTAAGGCTGTGACGTGGGACCAGGGGTGATGAGGAACTGGCAAATGATGAAGAAGGCCTGAGGGAGCTTAATGAATGCAAATTTCCTGGTGTCCCTCACCATCGATGACCACCAGTAAGGTTGCCTAATCAGTGCTAAGGTGTGCCTCACTCCAGGATGGCAAGCCAGGCGAGAAGAGAAGACTTGCAGGGACAAACAATTGGTTGTCTCGACAAGCACTGGAAGCAGGGTGTTCAGAATTGGAGCATTTTACCTTGTAGGTGACTGTGTGAAGTTTTACAGCGCCTTTGAGTAAGCTTTACATGCCATTAAGACAGCGAAAGCTTCGACAAGCCCGGGATTTTCTGCAGGTTAGTGGATTTTGTTGCTTCCCTCAATGGAGTATTGAAATAGCACCTAGACACCGCCACCGTAGTTAAGGTAACTTCAAAAAATGGTGAATGTGTTTTCATGTGTGACACAAATCCCGTTCCCCCAGAATTGGGCCCTCTAGTACCCTGAATTTTCTGCTGGAGTAATTTGTCAAAATGAGATTGTCATGAAAAATGTGTGTATTTTGATGAACATGAAAGCTTCTTGTAATTATCTTTCTAATTATCCTTGATAGAAAACCATTCATTTCCACCCATGTAAAAAAATAGTTTGGCCAACAATAACAATATGTCCAGGAGTTCACAGTTAAAATAGCCAGTCGGACTTCATAGTTGGATTTACCTATCGTAATGGGTGGTGAATAGCATGACCTCAAAAGGACAACAGGCTCACGCTCTATGGACTGGGTTATTGACTAAGTTGTTCCAACTTGTTTTAAAATAATGACATTATTCAAAATATAATTTTGTAGAATTCCAATTCATCAATTCGTTTTCACACAACCACTTACACACTAAACCAACTGGATTCAGCTTTTTTAATCTGAGAAAATCTTATCCCAGGCTCAAGCAACTCTGTCAGCTGGCCTTTAATGGTGCACAACTGTTAGTGACAGTTTACATAATGTTTGAGTGTGCATGTCCTACCTCCTCCACATTGGACAGTACAGTGCTCCCAGCTGCTGTGTGTCCAGATGTAGAGATAGTCTGGTTCCCTCTGCTCTGTGTCGATTTCATCCTGAGTTGAGTTCAGAGACATTGTGTACTCATAGTGGATCCCATAGCTCTGATCATGAAAGAGTAGCACCTAGGAACATGACAGAAAATGGTTTAAGGTCAACTGCAAAATTTTCTACAGCCTTATGGAAAGGGATAAATGCACTGCTGTTGTCTTGCTTGGTAGCAAGCAGCAGCCAACCCTTGATACTCTCCTCCTGTTTGCTGTGTCGCTGGCTAATGTCAATAAAGTCTGTTTTGGAGTATATATAGTAAGCTCTGTTTTTGTGTTAATCTCTAAGTGTGTTTCTTCTACCTGAATCTCTGTGGTTTAGAGTTTCGCTCCTGTTTCTTTTAACTGTTAGTCTCCTAAGTTAAAATGATCACCCCTTTGATAATGTTACTGATTGCTGATTGCTCCCAGCCATAACATGTTATAGGAAATGCAATTTGTCTTTCATCAACTTAGAAGAGCTTTAGAAGTGGTGCTATTCTTATGGTCATGGTCATGGTCAAGTTTATTTATATAGCACATTTATAAAACATCGAGGTTTGCCAAAGTGCTGTACAATCAACAAACACAATATTTAAAATCTAATAAAAAACAATAAAACTAAATAAATTAATGCTGCAAGCAGCGATGAACGGGCCCGAGCAGAGTGGAGCGGTCAGGGGACCAGCCATACCAGGGCTTGTGATCTTCGGCCGCCACCCCAAACAACCTACAACAAAGAGGTCACGTGTTATGAAAGGGGCGTGGCCAAGGTAGGGGGCGGGGCAACCATTCAGTCGTTAAACAGGGACTCTCTGCTGAGTACGATGACACCTCATACAAGACTCTACGATTTACGGTTCATTAGTTACGGGAAGGGGCGTGGCTAATGAAAAGAGGCGGGGTAATCAATCAGTAATTAAACAGGGACTCTCTGCTGAGTTCGATGACACTTCATACAAGTCTCTGCGACAAACGGTTCATGAGTTACAAAAGGGGGCGTGGTTAAAGCATAAGGGGCGGGTCTTTATTAAATATTGTTTTGTAGATGTGTTCAGGGCTGGACCCTCATTGAGCATGACAAGTTTGAGGCAGATTGGACAATGTATGGTCTAGTTATAAGGTCTCGTTTGTAGTAGAAAATATGCCATATTTCGCAGCTATGTCACGCCAACATAGTGTAATGCTCCGTAAAGCTTTTAATAACTGTTGATCCCAAAGGCCTTATGATGGTACTGACCAAGTCTGAAGTCGATCGGATTAAATCTGTAGGAGCAGTGCGTTAAAGTACACATCGTGGTAATTTTATGATAGGGGGCGTGGTTAAAGCGTATTGGCCGGGGCTTTATGAAATATTGTTACGCAGATCTGTTCAGGACTGGAGTTCAATGAAGCATGAGAAGTTTGGAAAATATTCCACAAAGTATGGCAGAGACATATCCTTGGTAACACTTTATTTGAAGGGGTATGCATAAGACTGACATGACACTGTCATAACCATGTCATGACATCTGTCATTAAGATGAAGGAGGCCTTATGCATGCTCATGAATGTTGTCATTAAGTATAATTTGATAAATTATGTCACCTTTAATGCAAAGTTGACATTGTTTGGGATGTCTTTGCCATGACAACTCGACATTAATCAAGACTAAATAACCTGTCGATGTCTTTGTCGATTAATGTCAAGAGCTAGATCCTGGGATACTGTTTTTTGGCACAGTCCTACCAATACTGATGCCACCATCACTCAGTTCACCTCTGATATGACATCTGTGTTGGACCACCCATTAATAGCCACGACGCTAGCAGTCGCCTTCTTAGCCTGCAGCAAGGACTTGTTGGAACGGAATTGTTGTCTCAAAGAGAGACTGTTTCTACAACAGTCACCCTGGACATCAACATGACTCCTGCCAGCAATGGTTAAACCCAAGTCCTCATCAATCTCAGATGGGGTTCTAGTGAGTAGCACTGTGGTTCCCATGTTACCCTGAAAGCGCATCAATTGAAAGCCAGTATTTTGGCAACATTTTCAAGTGACTTGCAGGGCACTGGGGGCGATGGTGAGTTTTTCCTCTGGCTATCACACTCAGTTGAAAGGCCAGAGGGAATGGGCTAATCATGATTTGGAGACCGCCCTTTGTTGCATCTGTGCCCGGAATCCAGCTACCGGGATTACTCATCTTACTTGGGCCGAGTATTCACATAACACACTGACTTCTGCTGCCACTGGTGTCTCTTCAACTGTAAAATACAGAGTGCATTTCCCTAGCTGTGGATGAGTCCACTGACACCACTAATAATGCTCAGTTGATGGTGTTTGTGAGCATGCTTGATTCTTCACCCCACCACTTGTTTTGGTTTCATGACAGGGGTTGTTTCTTGTTTTATTCAACTATTTATTTTAATTTATATCAAAATTGAAATTATATTTTATTTAAGTACATATTTTCGTTGTTTTGAATAAAAAATACATTTTTATTTTGAATGTGGCCTGATCAACCTCAATAAATGGACCTTTGAGTTATCAAAAAAATCTTTGTGGCCCTTCAAGATTTGTATTTGAGTACCCCTGCTTTATAGTGTGGGTCACTTTACAGTTGCAGGCATTGAAGAATGTGTGTGTGAAGCTATAGCGGATAACCTGTTTGAAAAATACATGTCATCCTTCAATGGGTAATGCAAAAAGAATTGCAGCTGATTTCCAGAGCTTTGGACTTAGAGCGCACCTTCCACTCATTTACAATGACAATGGATTTGAGGGCGCCAAAAATGTGACATGTGAATGGCCCCTAATGTGTGGTGCAATGAGCTTGGCATAAGCTACTAGCTTTAAATGTACAAACGTGGAGGGATTTTTCAAGAATCCCATCTTTGATGAGTATCATATGTGGAAGATGGACAAGAACTTTGTTACAAACACCTGACCTTATGCTGAGAGAGGTACCTTGGTTTCAGTGCAAGCATTTGTCAATGTCATTCCACCCTTCTTTGTTTTTCTATGCAAGAGTTGTCCATGCACCTTGGACTGCTTGGTAAAAGTGAGTGTTAATTATTTACGTTAGATGCAAATTAAATTTCCTTGTTCCTGGCATGTACCTTGCCATGAAAACTGTACCCCGAGCATATTTTTATAGAAACTTAAAATTAAATGGCCCTGCTACTTATGGTATATTAATCAAATACGTTAGAACATATCCATCATCTTTGAGGTAGGCAAAACTAGTTAGTGCACATCTAAATAACATGTAAAGCTCAAACATCAATTTGATAACACTCTACATAGACACTAAAAACGGTGATAAACAAATTAACTGTTACACAAGCATTAGCACCATTAGGGAGCAGGGTGGTTCAGTCCTGCCATTGTGTCCACACTGCATTGACATATAACAACTTCAATTATAGGGACTGATATGTTTACCATCAGGTGTAAGGGTGTCCTAGTTGGTCCTTTGGCAGACATCTTCTCCCACAGTCCCCTTCTAACATAGCGCACTGTGGTCCCAGCCAGCTCAAACTCCCCTGGAAGCTCGATCTTCCAGTCGCTGTTGATGGACTTCTTACTGGAGTCTTTAAGAGCTGAGAGGAAGACACATGAGGTAAGAAAGATTCTTTCACAGAGGGGGTGTACAGCTATTTATTTACTGACCTATATCACTGACCCCACAACTTTAAAGTATATACATTATAAATATATTAATTGCTGTAATTAAAACACATTTGTCATCTGATACCCCCCATAACCCCCTATACCTGCCCCTGAGATGTGCAGAGCATGCATGTCAATAATGTAGTGCTGAAGTCTGAACAGCTGAAAAGTTCAAAGTTGTTTTTTTTATCTAAACATTCACTGGAGGTCATATATATTGAAATTATATAAGAGGATTAAGTATAAAAAGTATATTTCTCAGCTCTTTGTTTTGAAGAACTGACTTGACCTTAAATCATATTAAGTGTATACAAAACACAGCATGGCAGGTCTATAACACTGATCAACACCATCTCCATCACTATATAGCTGATGGCCAGAGCCTAGAACTAAGGGTTGGTTGGTGGTCTTCGTGTGGGGTGTGGATAAGACGGCCAGTTTGTAAAATGTACTTTATTACTAATGGCTGGCCATTGGTGTGTGATATTGAACACCAATTCTGCCCATGGATGACACATACCTACTAAAATTATGTCACAGGTTTTCCTTGTCCACCAAAGACTAATGTGTACATTGTACATTTTATGCTTGCGTAATTTAAATTCAGTAACAGTTGAATGGTTGATGCTTGTGATTCAACAGGGCAGACGGTGACAAATACTGTTGACTTATTCATTTGTTTTAATTCACATTATTGAATATATGCCAGCAATTCTATAATAAATCCTATTATATACAATTTAACTCTTATAATTATAGAACAGCTGGGGTTGACATATGCCTCGAGATGGGGCATCACTCCACTACCACATTAATATTTAGTATGGTGAAAGGAATTTGGAATTCTTTCCATAGAAGGTTGGCATCACTCATACATATATAATATTAACTGGGCAGCATGTGAATTCCAAAAAGCATTTATTCATAAAAGGCAAAGTAAAGCAAAACAAAATACACAATGTTTAATGTAGCAGACCGATCAGAATAGCCATATGGCTTCAGACGATGGGTTTTAAAACCATAAACAATGATGGTGGAACACATGGGTATGTCTGTGTAAGGGAGTTTACAATTTACACACAGTATAAAACTTCAGTAAGGGTTTGAGCTGTCACTTGAGAAAGCATCATGCCCATAACAACAGAAATCAGTTTAGACTTGTTATATTCATTTGATTATTAGTGTCTGATATGTGTTAAAATATTCCACTATACGACCATGTAGTTTAATCTTTGCAATATGTTAAGCATTTAGATTTCACTATTAATGTGTTGATATGTTCTTGTAATATGCCACTATACAATGTTTAACCTTGTTGAGTAGCCACAATATAGCTGAACCCTTAATGCTTCACATCTTTCATATGACACACCACTGTACTCTGATTGTACTAATCAACTGTTCTGTTCAAGCTGTTCTTTCAATATCTTACCCACGCTGCCTAGAGAACACCCAAACACATTTTGATTTGTTACATTCTCTGCTGCACATGCTCATGTCCAGATAACACTCGGTTGCATGTGAGTCCAACCTCCTTTGTACGGGGCAGGCTTAGCGCAAGGATATAGAATATCAAGTAATGTTTTGATGAGTGTACATTCTGACCGAGATCCTGCTTGAACTCTGTCACTGTGGACCCAGCGCTGTAACATTACATGTGACCAAAATAAATAGCCTGCATTGAGACTGGCTTTTCTCCAGCTCTCTTCTTGGGGCATCCAATCAATGAACTAGGAGATTCTAACAGACTTGAGAAAAATAATTGTTGATGCTCACAAAGGCAAGGCAAGTTTATTTATAGAGCACAATTCATACACAAGGCAATTCAAAGTGCTTTACAGTGACAGAAAAATAAAAAAGGCAGATTAAAATCACTCCATAAGAACAGAAAAATAATCATTAAAATCATGAATAATTAAATTTAGATTTAAAATAAAGACTACAGAAAGATACTTTCAGTTGTGGTATGCACAGCTAAACGGAACGGTTTTCAGCCTGGATTTGAACATTGTCAGAGTTGAGGCCTGTCTCACATCTTCTGGAGACTGTTCCAGATTTTAGCAGCATTAAACTGAAACGCAGCCTCACCGTGCTTCGTCCTGACTCTGGGCACCAGCAGGAGACCGCTCACTGAGCTTCTCAGAGCCCGAGATGGTTCATATGGCTCTATCATATCGCAGATGTACTTTGGCGCTAGAACATGAAGAGACTTGTATACAAGCAGAGCTGTTTTAAAGTCTATTCTCTGAGCGACAGGAAGCCAGTGCAGTGACCTGAGCACAGGACTAATGTGGTCGTCTTTCTAGTCAGGATGCGAGCTTCTGGATGTACTGCAGCTGTCTTACAGCTCGTTTAGATATCCCAGTGAGCACGCCGTTACAGTAGTCTAACCTGCTGGAGACAAATACATGGATCAGCCTCTCTAAGTCTGGTTGAGACATTATTCTTTTGATTCTGGCAATGCTTTTAGATGATAAAAAGCTGATGAAAAAGTTGAAGTTATGGATTTAATATGGCTGTAAAAGTTCAAGTCTGAGTCCAATATTACCCCTAGATTTCTAACTTGAGTATTAGGTTTTGGAGAAAAAGTTTCAAGGTGACTGATAACACTTTCTCTTTGTTCCTGTGGGCCAAAAACAATGACTTCTGTTTTGTCTGAGTTCAGCTGAAGAAAATTGTTTTGCATCCACATCGTGATCTGTTGGATGCAGTGACAGAGTGAATCTACAGCCGCATGTTCACCTGCCTTCAGAGACACATAGATCTGAGTGTCATCTGCAGGAGATGGATATGCTAAGTTATCATAGCGTTTCCAAGTGTCAAGAACTGGATTGAGAAGTATCATCAAGACATTCAAAGAGAACCCCGCAGTACAGAACAAGCCTGGCAGAGGTAGGGAACCAAAGATTTCAAAGACTCTGGACAGAAAATCATTACAGCTCTGCAGGTTACAGACCAAGAAAACCTCCACTTCTGCAGAAGAGACACCTTCAAGCCAGATTGAAGTATGCTAAGGACAACCTGGAGAAAGATTATGCATACTGGAAGCATGTCCTTTGGTCAGAGGAAATGAAAATAGAGCTTTTTGGCCATAGAGATATTGTTTATGTTTGGAGAAAGAAGGGAGAGGCGTATAATCCCCACAGTGAAACACGGTGGTGGGAGTATTATACTGTGAGGGTGTTAGGTGTCAGCGCATCTGGAACTGGGAATCTCATCAAGATGGAATCATGGAATCATGAAGACAGAAGGATATGTGAAGATTTTCAAACTGCAGCAGCAAAACTGGATCTGGGTCGTTGCTTTATCTTCCAACAGGACAACGACCCAAAACATACGTCGCTCCTGGTGAAGAACTACCTCCAGAAGACCAAAGTGAACGTTATTGAATGGCCTGCACAAAGCCCTGACTTGAATACCATTGAAAATCTGTGGGGTGAACTGAAGACCAAGGTCCATGCTAAAAGGCCATCAAATCTGGAGGAGCTTGAGAGAAATGCCAAAGAAGAATGGTCCAGGATTCCATAGGAGGCATGTCAGAGACTTGTTGAAAACTACAACAAAGGACTACAGGCTGTTATCCAGCAAAAAGTTTACACAATTGACTATTAGCATCCGGGGGCTTATAATTTTGACCTTGGTAGTTTTTGGTTTTTGTGAAATAATTTTATTTCAGTGTACAAAGTAAAATAAAGCTAGGATGTCTGAAAAAGCTGTGTGCAGCACTTGGGAAATGTTTAAAAAGAAATAAAATTTTCATAGGGGGGCTAATAAGTTCACCCTCATGTGTATAACATTACAACACCCTGCTGTAGCCCTATATATGTATATGTATGTAACTGCCATATGACTATTAGCAATAGTTGAAGGAGTCCCTGGAGTTCTTTCCAGAGCAGGGGATGGCATATCACCCATCCATGTGCAATAGTAAATGGACAGCATGTGTATTCCAAAGAGTATTTATTCTTAACAAGTGTGTCCCCCTGGAAGATCTGGTGAGCAGAGAGAGTGAAGAAGTGATTGAGAGAGGCTTTTATCCTTCTGTCAGACTTCCTGTAAGGTCAGCGGTTCTTTCTGACCAATGACGTTGTCACACATCTGCATGGTCATAACTGCCAAGCATCATGGGGGGTATAGTTTTCTGGCATGTGGCATATTTGTCGATCCCAACACTTTCAAATCCAATAAAGTTAAAATGAGGATGTAAAGAAGGCTGCCCATTCAGCCTTTCACTTGAACTTTTTTTTTATCAAGCCTCTTGATCGACACAATCCAATACCATCTCTTGATAAGTTGAAATAATGCCATCATTAATGGACAGGGACACATCTGGGACACAGTAATAATGGTCAGTACCAATTAAAAGTCCAATAAAAACTTTCAGTCATACCTTTGTCTGAATTTTGTGATAAGTGAATGAAAGAGCTACTGGTCTCCAGTTCTTCAGCAGAGTTAAATCTCCCTTTTTAGGCAGCAGGGAGATCACAGCACATCTACAAGAGGCCCGAAGAGTCCCTGTAATAAATATTCCTTAAAAACACCCAGAAGGCCATGTCCCAAAACATTCCAAAAGTGTTTTAAAAAAGTCTGCAGGTAAGCCGTCAATTCCTGAAGCCTTGCCTGAGGCCATGTGAGACAGAGCTGTGAGCTCCAGAGATTTATCTGAGCCCATAGCATCTCCTGGACTCAGCCATGGGAGATCCTGCCAAAGCTCTGCAGTAGCATCTACATTACAGTCATCCCCCTTAAACAGTTCAGTGTAGAAGGAAGTTGCATGCCTCCGCATCTTAGCTTCATCAGAGGTCACTCTCCCATCAGGCAAACGGAGACACACCTTGTGTTTCCTCTGAGCCACGGACCCCACCAGGTCAAAAAAAAAAAAAGAAAAGGCACAACTGTCCAAGCTCACTCTCTGTCAAAATGTTCTATTCGAGGTTGGATATTAACTCACAAACTTAACTAAAGTATTGGGCTCCTCTTTTAAAATTCCACTGCAGTTGATGGTTGTTGTATCTCAGCAGCAGTCTTCAGCAAAAATGTCAAAGTGTAATACATTTCATGGCTCAGCAGCACTTGAGGCCAGCATACTTGTGAATGTCCCTATTGGTCTCAGTATTGTCTGAGGGGTGTGGGTAACGGGCTGAAAACTTGGCCTGATGGCTTGACTTGATAGTCCTGTTAGAGTTGATGTGGGGGGAGGCGGGGCAGAAGCTTGCTGTTGTCTCCGCTCTAAATTGTGCAGAGTATTTAAAATAGTCATTTTGGCTTCTTGTCGATTGTCTTTGTTAAGCCGGTGCAACATTGGTACCAAGCTTAGTGCAAAGTGGTAGGTCTCATCGAGCTCATTCTCTGGGATATGGGGTTTGGGGGCAGGCTCTTGTAGAATTGAAATCAGCCTGTCCCCAATGTCTGATGTGGGTGGTTGGCTCCTCCTAGTGTCCTTTCTTCTTTTCTGCGTGGTCACTCTTGATGTCGTCCGGTCTATGGGGCTACGTGACCTTGAGGGACTTGGTCTCTCCCAAGAGGTTGAGGGCAATGATGGGGCAGGAGAGTCAGTCAAGGTCCTCTGTGGATTTGCTGCAGTGGAGCTCTCAGTCTCAGAGAATGACAGTGGTGTTCCAGATCTTTCTCCCTCTGTCTCCATCTGGACCATC
>CAFUXE010000904.1:113647-155399 GCA_903364295.1 Serranus cabrilla
TCAGCTGAATGTGTGGCAAAAGGAAAGACATGACCTTTTCATATTTCCACTCCTTTTGACCACCACCTGCAGACCCACTGGGCAAATTGCCTTTCTTTCTGCTTTATACAAAAGCATCCTGCAGTGCTTTCCACCTCGCCTTGCATACATCAACTGGAAGAAAGAGACAAAATCAATAAAACATTTTTACATAACTAACTTTTGCATTTTGTTTCTTCCCTCTCAGGTACTTGGCCTCTGATGGGCAGCCTAGCTTTTAGCTACGTCTAGGGCACTCGACTGTTTGCAATTCTGTCCACATGGTGTGTACCGCCATTGAAAATGTGATGACAGAGAAGTTTCTAACCAGGCCAACAGAAGAAACGTGGAGGGAAGTGGCAAAGGGGTTCTGGGAGAAATGGAATTTCCCTAATTGCTTGGGAGCAATTGATGGCAAACATATACATATACAAGCACCACCACTGTCTGGGAGTCAGTACTTCAACTACAAAAAGACATTTTCAGTCCATTGTCAAGTGGGGGGCTTTGGCAGAACCAGTGCTGGAGGTGTATATGCTGGATCTGATTTGGAGAGAGGAATGGAGAGTGGAACACTTCATGTGCCACCCAGTGCTCCTCTGCCAGGTGCAGCTCACCTGGGTGACATGCGACATGTCATGGTGGGTGACGCGGCTTTCCCCCCTCAAGCCCTACCTGATGAGACCATACCCAGGACAGAACCTCAATCATAGCAAGAGGATATTTAACGACAGACTGTCAAGATCAAGGGTGGTGGTGGAGAATGCTTTTGGCATTCTGGCCTCCAGGTGGAGAATCCTTCATAGGAGAATCAACCTTCTTCCACAAAATGTCGACACACTTGTGGTGGCTGCATGCATCTCCACAACTTTCGCCTTGCCCCAAGGGAAAACCAGAGGATGCTGGATGATGCAGAGCAGTTGGGGAGACACATGGCACCAGTCAGAAACATGGGTGGAAACAGGGCATCCCGAGTGGCCTATAACTTGAGGGACATCTTCTGCACCTTTTTCACCTCTCCTGAGGGCAGTGTGTCTTGGCAGGATAGGATGGTGTGATGTGACTAAAAAGGTCATTTTGTACTCAAAAGACATGTACATATCAGATTGTAATTAGCCCTTTTTGTTATTGTTTTGTGTGCAATTGAAATAAGAAAATAAAATAAAAATTGTGTTTGATATTTTTTTGAGTTTCTAAAACATAAATAATTAACAAAGCACATGCAACTATTGTAAACATCACACAGAGATGAGTTAATGGTAGCTTTGATTTATTTTTCTTTTATTCTTACCAGACCCGTCATTTCAGTTTGGTTTGAAACTACATGAAGAGAGGTCATTCAACTCTGCGGAGCAGTCGGCAATACAATTAGCATAAGAAACAAACATCCAAGGGCAAATTCTACTGTTTAATTTGAGTGTTATGCATTTTTTCATTTCTGTAGCTTTAAAAAAAAAAAATCATTTTTTCTTTTCATGACAAATAGTCACCCTAGTATTATTAAATTATAACCTTTTCAAATAATTATTATTTTATAAATTCATTTTTCTAAATGCTGGTTGAGATGAATAACAATGGCTATTTACAAGCAATATACAATAAAAATTACACACACTACAACTTACTTGCATGGCAATTAGTAAAACTCACCTGGCATTTCCAAAACTTCAGCAATTGCTTTCCATGCCTTCTCCTTTCTGTTGATGTCCTTATAGAAAGGATGTGTAGGGTCATAAATAATTAAATAGTTTTCCACCTCCAAAATTAACTTTTCTTCGTCCATGGCGTCGGATTACCACGGGGTCTCTCTCTCTCTGACCTGCTGATGACTTCTGGCCCTGTGCCACCGGTAGTGACGTGATTTTGATATACAAGGGTGAGATTTACAATCGAGAGCATGGTGCTTTATTTTGAAACGACCGGATACTCTGTTTGTTTTCATGTCTATTTTCCTGTCTGGTACGATCTGCTCTGCAGATATTGAAGCCAGAGACGCAGCGCCGTCGGCGGCTCGCGGCACAGACGTTCCGCAGCGCGGGCTGTGTGACTGACTAGAGTGGAAGCTTAGTACGGCGTAGTGCGCTGCGCGGCGCGGCGCGTTGGCGGCGCTGACGCTGTATGTGTGAATCAGCCTTTATTCACTTCCCCTGTGTGAGACTATGTGTTTTAACGTTACATGTGACCAATTAGTAGTGTAAGAAATAAACACTTGATAGCAACTTTTAACCCCCCTTTTTTTATTTTTAGCTATCTGAGGATAACCTTAATCAGACAATTTAAGTTAGTGTGCTCAATATGCAGAAATTCCAGACATCAAAGAGGTTTCCTGCTTACCTTTTCAGTTCAGGGCCCATAAATTGTCTGAAAAAAATTGTTCCTCAAACCAATTCCAGCGGTCCTCAAAACAGACACAATCTCAGAGTCATTCCAATGACCTATAAGTATCCCGGACGAGCCCCCAATTGGGAGCTCGTCCGGGATACTTATAGGTTAATCTAATGTTGAATGTATCTAATGTCAAAATTCTTAATTCAGAGTTTAAATCAGTTTTGATGAGGTTGGTGATAATTATGTTGTTTTCTTAAACCTATGACTGTGAAATTATTCTGATAAGGTTTTGTTGTTGACACACGCATTAAAATGTTTATTGATTTCCACATGCCTGTGCAAAGAAGAATGCTTGCTGCTAATTGCAACGAAGAATGCTTATATCTAACATGCACACATACAGAATGCTACTAACAGCAATGAAGACCTGCTTACATCTACATTAAAAAAAATATTGTTTTCAATGAAGTTTAGCTTATGTAAGATTACTATGTTTTAGATATAATAAAATTATATCATAAGGGGGAACTGATGTTTCCCTATTATTTGTGTCATGTCTTGAAGGGGGTTTTCACCTGCAGTCTGGGGGTCTGTCAGGATGATCACTGCCAACAAATGTGGCACAAATACTGTAAAATCCCAACTTGCTTTTGCGTTGACATAATAAAATCATGTCAAAAGGGGGATTGTTATATTAATTAAATTATTAATGTCTGATATGTGTTGAAATATTCCACTATAGGCTAAATGTTAAGGATTTAGATTGTACCATTCATTGTTGGATATATTCTTGTATGCCAGTATACAGTGTTCTGTTTAACCTTGTTGAGTAGCCACAACATCAACATAGCTGAACCCTGAATGCTTTTGTATCTTTCATATGACACACCACTGTACTTTGATTATGCTAATCAACTATTCTGGTCAAGCTGTTCTTCAATATCTTACCCACGCCGCCTAGAGAACACCCAAACACAATTTGCTTTGTTACATTCTCTGACATGATAACACTCGGTTGCGTGTGAGTCCAACCTCTGTACAGGGCAGGACTAGCTGCCCAAGAAGATAAAATGTAAAGTATTGTTTTGATAAGTGTGCATTCTGGCTGAGATCCTGCTTGAACTCTGTCATGATGTACCCAGCGCTGTAACATTACATGTGACCAGAATAAAAAGCCTGCATTGAGACCAGCTGATCTCCAGCACTCTTCTTGGGGCTTCCAATCAATGAACTGGGGAAATATCTAACAAAAGTAATTTTGAATTTTGTAGTTCTGTAATTTTGACATATTGACAGTGACACCACAGGCTGCAAGAGACATTGCAAGTTATATACGTTTCTGCGAAAATATACACAAAGATCCCCCAATTTTACACACGAGGCGGGAACTTCAGCAGGCTTGCAGTGTGAACCAGCTGGGACCAACGAGTGGGATGAAGCTAGATGGTAAGCTAATTCTGTTATCACAGTTACTCAGGGCTACTTACTTACTCTGCACCAGCACAGGCACTGAAGTAGATTCCGAATGTCGTCAAGGAAAATGGTTAATCATTGCTGTGTTTTAGGTTGTACTAATAGGTCAGTCCGCGAAAAACATTTCAGGGTTCGTACACTTTTTCAGTGGTCAAATTCAAGCATTTTTCAAAGACTCAAGCTCTTCCAGTACCATACAACGGTTGCAAATTGTATGTTATAAGGCGCTTTCACAACCCAGGTCCGTGTGGTTAGTCCCAATCAAAGCACCCTGTCCTTTTATTAGACAAACTAAGTAGCCTTATGTTTGATGTCGATATGTTTGTGAATGTATCTTATTTACATAATAGCATGTCAATTCTGTCTCTACATAGTTACGCGTTTACAATTCTCCATTGCTCTCTATCAAAACCAGCAGAGTTCTGCCCCAAAGCGCGTTGTTGTTGTGACAAAAATACAGTAAAAACAGCATTTACAAGCACTTTATCTAAAATCCAAGCACTTTTCAAACCTTGAAATTACAACATTAAAATATAAGCATTTCCACAGTTGCCACTTGCGAACCAGCTCCAATTCTGTTTGCTTTCCCACCGGCTCGAGAGCCACGTCATTACGTCACAGTATACGTCTGCATGCGTTGCTGACTCCTCCTGCACTTCCCATAAGTCAGGCTGCGGTGACACCAACTCCAATCATAAAAGTAACAATGGCAGACGACATGGCTTTTGCTCCTGGCTTTTCAAGCCGACACTGGCTCCCAACACCACTGGTACAACACTGGTGTGGTGCCCGTCTTGATCACTACTGACAGCGATTAAATTGTATTAACACTGAGTAAGCTAATGCTAGCCCAATAACATTGCATTAAAACATATCAAATAAAATGATTAATACGCGTTTTTGTTTTGCCCTGTTAGCCACGATAACCCCACCCCCAGTCCCTGACGCAAGCGGTTCGCGGTTCAAGACCAGCAAAGAGTTGGTGCTGCTGTGGAACCAGTTTTCCAGGCTGGGAGCCGGCTCTTCGGCGGTGGGAAACCAAAGAACCGGTTCGCAATTGGGCACCGGCCCCGGTGTGAAAACACCCTAAGAGAGTCAAGGCGAGGAAGGCTTCGGGTCTGCATGGAATTAGCTCCAGACTGCTCATGGACTGTGCAGACCAGCTCTGTGAGGTGCTCCTGCACATCTTCAACCTGAGCCTCAGTCTGGAAAGAGTGTCGGTCCTGTGGAAAACCTCCTGTGCGGTCAGTCCCCAAGATTTCGCACCCAAAAGAGGCGAGCCACTTCAGACCGGTAGTTTTGACATGTCACCTCATGAAGACAATGGAGAGGATCATACTGGATCACCTCAGACTCCTGGTGAGACCGTCAAAGGACTACCTACTGCACAGATCCCTCTCCCACCTGGAGAACTCAGGAAGCGCTGTGAGGGTCATGTTCTTTGACTTCTCCAGCACCTCCCTTTACACATCCAACTTCAGACACAACACGGACAGCTGCCACCTCCAGAAGTTTTCCGACGATAGAGCCATCATTGGACGGATATCATGGGGGAACAACCTGGAGTATACGGAAGTCATCAATGACTTTGTAGACAGGTCATCTCAAGATCAACACCAGTAAGACAAAGGAGATGGTGATTGACCGCCGCACGAAGGCGCCTCAGCTAACACGGTGAACATTCATGGTCTGGACATTGAAGCTATGGACATGTACAGATACCTGGGTATTCACCTTAACAATAAACTAGACTGGTCGCACAGCTCAGCTGCCTTGTACAAGAAAGGGGCCAATGTTGACTCCACCTGCTGAGGAGACTGAGGTCCTTTGGAGTGTGCAGGACATTGCTCAGGACATTTTATGACACTGTGGTGGCGTTTACCATCTTTTATGCAGTGGTCTGCAGGGGCTGTGCAGATACAGAGAGGGACAAAACAAGGCTCAACAGACGGGTGAGGAGAGCGAGCTCTGTCCTGGACAGCCCCCTGGACTCCATCGAGGAGACAGGTAAGAGGAGGATTTCAGCCAAGCTGAAATCCATCATGGACAACACCTCTCACCCCCTCCATGACACTGTGGGAGCTCTGAGCAGCTGCTTCAGTAGCAGACTGTTGCAGCCACTGTGTAAGAACGCTTCTGCAGGTCGTTCATCCCGGTTGCAATCAGACTGCAGCACAGCACCACATGACACAGCACTGTTGTTTCCCAGGTCACTTTACTTTAATGGTTTATTTGAATGATCTGCATATTTCACACCTGATCACATTAGACATATATTAGGCCTTCTGTATTTTTTCAATATTTATTTGCATATACCACTTATACTATTCAGTGTATATCTGTGCAATAGATTTAATTATTTATTGCCCATTTTTCATCATATTACTACCTGCATCAACCTATTTGATATGCTTTTGGGCATGTCGGGAAGTTGGCAGTGATCATTCTCAAGAACAATAAAGCACATGCATCCTTACCCAGAAAACTATGTGAGGGTTTGTCCTCCACAACTTTGATCCTCCTGGCTCCTGCAGGAATAACTACAGCTTCGATGTAGCCTAACAAAGAAACAGAACATGAGGTAAAGACATTATTAAATAAGATCCACGGTATATAATGTAACACACATATAATGCTGCTAATCTATACCATCAGGGCAGCTCTTGCATAAGCTGTATAGGTTGCCATCATGTAAAGTGTGCCAGGAGCAACTTCTGTAAGGAGGCAATGTAGTCTGCTGCTGAGCAGAGACGTATACAGTGACATGGCTCTCAAGCCTGTGGAAGAGCAAACAGGGTCGGAGCCGGTTTGCAAGTTGAACCAACTATCAACCAGCACGAGCACCGGCTCCAAACTGGCCCTGGAACCGGCTCTGGTAGAAAAAGGGTATTAGTGATGCAGACTTGAGAAGGGTGGGGCTTATTCCTCCTGAAATTCACAAGCATCTCCTTAGCCAGATTCAGCTGCAGGTGATTCACTCCACACAACCTTGTAAATAAGGTCCCTGTACATCCCTTCCATCAGCCCTCGAGACACCCAACAATGTCAGTGTAGTCCGAGAAATTCTGCAGAAGACACAACTAATTGTTGTACTGAAAGTCTGATGTGAACAGATAAATAGTTAACAGAACGGAGCCTTAAGGTTGCTCACCACGTGCTCCGATACACAATTCTGTAGACTCACATACTGCAGTCTGCCAATCAGGTAGTCCATTTCAATGTTTTAGTCCAGCAGGAAGAAATAAATTACACACTGAGTCTGAATTCAGTCACCTGACATCTCTTGTGTACACTTAACAACTGTCTGTTATTGTGTCTTATAGGCAGCAGCAGAGAGTAAATAGCGAAACGAGCAGCAAGAACTGGAGTGCCAAATCAGAAGTAAACTAATAAAACAAAAAAAGGATGCAACAACAGCAGCAGCAGTGGCAACAATGTACTAGGGATTTTCTGTTCAGAATGTGAGTCTGAAACTGATCCATTGGGCTGTGATTATGGGGCGTGTTTCAACCGGACCAGGAAAAAAAAAATGCCTCTTCGCTCTATTGGATAGATCGACAACCAATCGGAGCAACGTAGGATGTGATGTATGTTCAGCCAGGATTCCGGGCTGCCTCGTAATGTCCAACTCCTCGTGCACGCCGAGTTGCGTGATGCCCATCTCAGTCGCCTCTTTCACCTGGTCCTCCATATGTGTGACCAAAAGTGAAACCACAATGAGCGCTGGGTTTCCCTTGTGTCCCAACTTCTTTGCGACCATCGGGCCAGCTGATAAATCAAACTCCTCTCCTCTCTAGCGGCAGCCGTGTTCGTTGTACACAAACCCAAGCGCTCTTTAGTCATGTGACTGTCGATCATCTGTCCATCATCGTGTAAAGCCCGCCCTGATAATTTAATTGGTCCGTTTTTTTCCTTACAGCGCATAGAAGCTCCTCAACGGAGAAGTGCCAGACCGAACTGCCCGCAGAAAAATGTTGTAGATGGGGCTAAAGTTCGGCTGCACCCAGGCTAAATAATTCTACAAATCATGAAATATTATTGGTGTTAGGATGGAAGCTGCATTTAGACCAGAACACATGCATAACAAGGCCTCTTGTTGAGAACAAATGTAATACTACTGCATTGCTTCAAATAGAATACATTTTTAAAAACTTCATCTTATCAGCAGTGAAGTGCAAGGCTGAATACCTTATGCTTTATAGAAAGTGAATATTAGCTAATTACTCAGAAGAGACATGCATACAGTAACTGTAACTAAAGCACGAACACTCACCCATTCCTTTGGTGTGGTTGAAGTCGCCTCTCACTACCTTACAGGAACGCCCATCTCCATTACAAAATCCACAGCTGTCCTCTTCAGCTGAAGAGCCGATAATGCCATCACAACCAATTTTCTGACCATAAAAAACAGTGAAGAACCATAGTTATAATAAATGATGTTGACTTGCCTTTGTAGTACACACTGACTTGTGTGTGTTTAAGTGTGTGCCCCACAGAAAATAAAAATTCAAATATTTACAGATAGAGAGAGAAGTAACTACCATCACTACCCCTAATAAGACTCCTATTTAATTCAAACCAAAACTAAAACCTATTATCTATGACAGCATGGTGCTTTCCTTATTTTAATCTGTACATGGCAATGGCCTGGAACACTGCACCACCATGATCTAATTAGTTATCAGCACAATACTAGCTGGAGTTAAAAGTAAAAGTCTGGCAGGACAAGAAGCTGGCAGTGATTTTTTCCCCCCTCTTGGATAGACTAGCAGACAGGCAAGGAAAAGAATGTCTGATCATCTTTGGTGCTTACTATTCCAAGACATGAATTTGAAGGCGTATTCACATATGAGTGTGTGAGTATCTGTGTATACCTGACACATTCCGTTAATACAAAGATCAGCCTCGTATGGTCCACATGGTGTCCCGTCCATCACTCTGTCAGCCTTCAGGATTGGGACATCCCGACCCACTGGGCTGCAGAACAACACACATGGATTGTCTGCTCGTGCACAGACACACAGACACAGGTAAACACACACAAACACAAATTGAAACAAAAACCTAAACACTTTCAAACACTTATACCACCAGGCTTCACCACTGGGATGAACGGTGCCTGGTTTGCTCCAGACATGTTGCTTAGAATTCGGGCCAAACAATTGAATCTTGGTGTCACCAGACCAAAGAATCTTGCTTATCCTTTTTGTGTCCTTTTTTGTGGGCCAAGTGGGTTTTCTTGTGTCTTTCACTGAGGAGAGACTTCCATCTGACTACTCTGTGATAAAGCCCAGATTGGCGGAGTGTTGCAGTGATGGTTGTCCTCCTGGAAGTTTCTCCCATCTCCACACAGGACCTCTGGAGGTCTGCCAGAGTGATCTTCGGGTTCTTGGTTATTCCTTAGGCCCTTCTCCCCTCAGTTTGGCCAGGCGGCCAGCTCTAGGAGTCCTGATTGTTCTTAAATTTTGCCATTTAAGAATTATGGAGGCCACTGTGTTCTTGGGGAGAATTTTGTTGTAGCCTCCGCCAGATCTGTGCCATTACACAATCCTGTTCTCTGAGTTCTGCAGGCAGTTCCTTCGACCGCAGGGCTTGTATTTTTCTGATTAAACAATCAATTAAACATGGGGGACTCCAGTCAAGGGGTCTAAATACGTTCTGAAATGAGAATGATATATTATGCAGTACAGATCTTGGACATTCTGTATTGCTTTTAAATATCTCACAAAAGTGAGTACACCCCTCACATTTTTTGCAAATACTTTATTATATCTTTTCATGGGACAAACTGAAGAAATGACACTTTGATACAATGTAAAGTAGTCGGTGTACAGCTTGTAATAACTGTGTAAACTGTCCCTTCAAAATAAGTCAACACACAGCCATTAATATCTAAACCGCAAAAGTGAGTACACCCCTATGTGAAAATGTCCAAATTGTGCTCAATTAGCCATTTTCCGTCCCCAGTGTCATGTGACTTGCTAGTGCAACAAGGTCTCAGGTGTGTATGGGGAGTCGGTGTTATCTCTCTCACACTCTCTCATAATGGTCACTGAAATGTAAGTGCTCGACCGCACTCTGCTGAAACCAGGGAGACATTGACAACCTCTACCTATCGTCTCCTCAATGAAGTCACCCATAAGGACTCATGCCCACTGCTCCGGGTTGATGACACCCTCGACTACATTGCCAAGCACGCTGGTTCAGCTCCCTCGACCTCAGGAGCGGCTACCGGCAGTTGAGTTGTCGTCGGAAGCACATCCAAAGACTGCCTTTCCCTTGGCCAATGACTGTTCCAGTTCAGAGTGATGCCCTTCGGTCTTTGCAATGGCCGAGGCCCCTACCACTCCACCATGAGCCACTGTGGGGCCACCTGAGCGTAACCGATGATTGCGCCAGGGACTGTGCAGCAGTTCAGAGCTCGTCTCTCTGCCTCTTGCTTGCTAGCCATAGCTTGACACAATATGCATGTATATATATATTTATGTACTGTATGTGTTTTTCTCACCATCATTAATAATAGCAGTCAGCATGCTGCCCTTCTTCTTGCTTGCATGTGGGTCATAGGAGAGACACTGCAAGTCTCTGAAGCTGGGTGCCCCCTTTGGACAAGGAGGATGCTCGCAGGCCTTGTGCTCCACATTGCCGCGCTGACAGTTTCGCCCACCAGGACCAGGCCTGTGCACACACACAATAATAATAATATTCAGATGATGTAGGGCTCTGATAGGTATATATTGACAATAAATTCTGAGCAGTTTACAGAAGTTTTTGTCATCCAATCATCCAAAAATACAGAAATCTGCAAACTGTCCAAAAAAAAAAAAAATGTTTTTGAAACCAAATTATGTAATGCTTTAGTGTACTGATGTAATATTCTGGAGGGATTTTTGACCATTTTTTTTCCATTCTAATTTTTATTCAAACTGGCCTAATTCAGCAGCATATAAATTCAAAAGAGCCCCGACGGCCGACCCGCTGGGGTTCGTCATTGGGAGAAAAAGAGCAAACGACATTTGGACACACTTTCTTTACATAAAAGTGAGAAAGAAAACAGAATGTGTTGTGGAAAAAGATATATGACAAAATATGACAACCTTGTTTGAATAGTGAGATGGGTTTGGCTAAAAAAAAATTTTGGTTTCATCTATACTACTAGGTACTTATAATATATTGACTGACTGTGTTTCTTTTGGCTCCTGGTTATTTGTGAGTTATGGCTGTATGTATGAAAATCAGTTGTGTGTGTGGTATACTGTTAAATGTTTAAGCTAATGCTAATGTGCAGATTAAGATCAGTAAGAGCTGCAGCCTTGGAGCGTGCACGTTAATCATAAACAATGATATAGTTCGGGTTCTTGGGTTATGGCGGCAAGCTATGAGTCAGCCATGTTTATTATGTCAGTTTGTGTTCATACAGTGTAAATGTGAAATAGCTTAACTGCAATGTACAGCATGTTAGTACAGAAGAAACACTCTTTCGGTGAGAGGATAAAGATGACGTGTGTTTGAGGAAAAGTGCAAACATGATTGATGATAGCCAGATGACATGATTAAAGGGGAAAATGTTTGATACAGGTTATTTTTTGGAATGATTGCAGTGTAAAGGTCAATATGAATTTGAAATATTCCAAAAAAATAATCCAGATGAAGCGAGAATGTGCAACAGTTGTCTTTATTTATAGCACTCCTACCAGATTATCTATATGTCTGTCAGCGGAGACCTAGAAGGGACCCACTACACTTACAACTTGCATTTAAGTATGCACTGTCTTTCTAGACTACAGCTGTTGTATCGTCTTACACTAAGATACCTTGCGCACTGTAGCCAAAGATAGAGTGTTAGCAGGCCAATAGCCTTGTGACCGCACACTTTTCGGTTGGAGCCGCGAAAGGTTGTCCTCCGGGACGTGTTCTGTAGCCATTTCAGGGGCATTGTTTGCACTTCTTTGGATCCACATGGCATCCAGGAAATTAGACTTAGAATTATTACTTGTAGGTAATGGCAGTGTTTCCACTTCCTCTTTCAGATATTGTTGTTATAGCATTTTTATTGCAATGTGGCAAATTTGAACACACAAACACAGACAGACAGACAGACAGACAGACAGGTGACGTACGGAGGGTTGTCACATTTCCTCTGCCTGAACTGTACTCCAGTACCACAAGTCCTGCTACAAGTGCTCCACTGGCTCCATGGACTCCAGTCACCATCCACATGCTGCGCAATAGGAGTCTTACTGACACAGTCACCTGCCCTGCACCACTGACACACACACACACACACACACACACACACTATTAGAACTGTTGCCAGAGAGAGGTGGTGATCATCATATTTGTGCATTGAAAGCACCGTTTGTGTGTGTATGTGATCCAGTCCTACCTTGTCTGCTCCACACTCTGTCCCATCAAGAGGAAGATCCAATTTGGTCTTACAGGATGCATCTCCCTCTACTAAACACCAAAGGCCGGCGCACATCAGGTGCTGACACACACACACACACACAAAATCCTTACATAAATACAGGCATTTGCGTTATAAATTCAACATCAGACATATGTATTGTCAACAAAAGTGCAACAAGAGAGGCATCAGTAACATTGGCCCTTTGGTTAATATTTTGTTATTTTTTATCCTGTTTTATGTTGACGTTGTAAATGAAAACAATAATCCCAATTTTCTTTTCTCACAACAGGAAGTCATTGATCAGTGCTTCCCTTACATAGGCGTAGCTGTGGGGGTGCGCCACGCCTGAAATTCGACCGACACGCCTACAAAATGCAGAGAATTTTTTTTTTTTTTTTTACAGGAACATCGTTAATATTCAATTAAACCTGAGCTGCCGCTTCCCAAAGAAGCAGCGCGAGCCACTCTGTTGTTACACGTGAATACAGCGTGCAGGCAGAATTGCAAAATTAGTCCTCTTTAGTTTAGCCCAAAGGCAAGGTGAAATTAGAGCAGCACACGGAGGTTGATTTGGAAGAGGAAAGGTAGCTGCGAAGGCGAGTGGTGGAGAAGTAGCAGAACCAAGTGGCGGAGAAGGAGCAGATGAGACAAGTGTCATAACCCCCCCCCGCACCGCACCGCACCGCAAATCAAAATGCAAAATTACAAAGATCACAGTCATAAAATGGTCTATATTCAAGAGTGGATCTTACAAATCCATCCCACAAATTGACTGTGTTATTATATTCCTTTTAGGGAATAAGAGGACAAGTAGGCACGATGGGAAGTCCACAGCATCATTAACTTAATTCTCACTACGACTTGAAATATCAATGGAGTATAGAAAGATGGAGGTGCGACAGGTCAAGGGGGTACTCACATCCAGGGGGATACTCAGGATCAGTGGATATAACCACTTCAGATTAGAATGGACCTGGCTAAATCAAGGATGGGGGCAACAGAAATATTCCAGTGAGTTTCCCTTTTATAGCTGGTCCGTCAGCTCACCAAGTCCGAAACAGTTAGCACTTACCATTCTGACCAGTACACCCTAGATATAGGAAACCTCCCTTAGAGGGAAAATAGGGGAGTGTATGACATCATCATGATATCACGTGAGATAGCCGTGGGAACACTACATTAGTGAACCAACAAGTGAACCTGAACAAGAGACAAAACAAAACAGTGGATACCAGACCAAAAAAGCTCACAGCATCCACTGTGAAGATATCAGTCATCGACCAGGAGTCACTGGCCCCTTACTGTTTCGTTTTAGCTTGTTTTATGATTCCTTATCCAGTTCTTCAAGTGAATGTTAATAGACACCTATTTTAGGATGTTTTGTTGGTTGAAAATTTGCAATTAATATGTAATCAAGTTGTATTAGCGTGTTATCTGGAAGGACAAATGCCATCTGTTGTACCTCCATGTCAGTGCAGAAAGTGGCATTGGTTCCGAACAGGATCTGACACTGTTCATCCACGCTGTAGTGCATGCCTGGCAGCTTGGGAGGAAGCTGTACCCGGTAACGGCTCCTCGGGTCTGTGTGTAGAAGGCAGGCGCTGGCTTTGGACCTGTTAAGAAATACAAAAAAAGGGACTTCAAGTGTGCTTATTACTTCACCCCACAGAGTGGCCAACAGAGGGCGATGTGGGGTGAAGTCTGTCATCTCTGATTGCCTTGTTGCTGAGATGTTTCTAAGAGAATTATATGTTGTTATTGTCAGTTCTGTATTTAAAAGAGACTTGGAATCTACAACAGAGGGAGAATAGAAATGTGTGTGTTATTTGTTGCTATTTTTAATGGAGATGTAGAAGAGCATTGATGGTGACATCAAGATGCACACAGTATTAAACAAAGTATGACAGTATGAAAGCAAAGACACCTATGTATTTGTGATGTCTATTGGCTGGTTGCATGAAAATATTTATCATTTATCTTATTCAAAAACGCTGTAAGACAAAATGGGACATAAAGGGTGGAGCATTAGGCAAGGTAGGCAACTGCATGGGGCCCTAATTTTATCGATGCACTACTGCGTGATGTTTAGATATTTAGCTACATATAATAATGTATAATCTGCAATATTTACTCAATAACTCAATATCAGTGTGCCCACCAGCAGACAACTAAAATTTACAGCGGCCCTGAAGTGCAAAACACAACAAATCAGAAGACACAACAGCCAATCAAAAAACACAACAAATAAGACATTTTTTGATTTGCCGTTGTGTTTTTGGATTTCCTATTGTGTTTTGCACTTCAGAGCCACAGTAAAAACCCCATCATGAAACACGTTTTTTGTTAAGGACACTTATTCATTCAAGTGGTAATACCACGCCATTCAACACTGAAACAGAGCTTTTGTAGTAGGGATTACTAAGGAAGAAAACAATTGGGAAAGAAATGCATTCATTTCAAAATTGAAATAGTTTTTGACTAATATTATGTTATTATTTTTTGGACAAATTAATATATTTTTTTTACTCCAGTTGTAGCTTTAATATGCATTATCATCATTAACTATTGTAAATGATAAGTTATTTGAACACGAGAATTCGGTTGAGAAACAGCCATTCGAGATAAAAAATGAACTACTACAGTAGGGTTCATAATAGGATGAGAATGCCTGGAAGAATGGCCGCATACATACTGATGAGAGAAATCTTATACGTCTTTAGCTTACTGATGGGTTTGCATTTCCACTGTGGAACCAACTTGATATTGAACATATTTTGCTTTAATTATGCAATATTGTTACAGCCCTGGCCATATTTTGAACTGTGATTAGTTTATTTTGATGTCTGTGCGACTGTGTTTTGTGCAAGAGTGTGTGCTCTTTAAATTGAGGATCTTTGTCTTTTATATTTGCATTTACAATAGGTTACTGTTGCTTGTAAATAGCATTTTTACTTCCAACTATTCTCATTAGGTTATTTTGTTTGTGAATAGTATTTAAGTTGTAGGGGTGACCTGCCAGTTTCTTTTATACCTTTTTCTCCAGTGTCTCTTTTATCCCAGCGATTACTTTGTTTTTGTCAATTTAATAATTTATTTATTTTAATAACTTTTACGCATTGCAAATGAGTGTGACCACCTTTTATGTTGTGCTCCTACACCCCTAAAGAGAGAGCTATGATCGTAGATATATGTTTTATAACTTGCAATAAACAAGGCCATAGCATTAGTTTCAATGTAACAAAATAACAAAAACAAATATAGATACACAATGTGTGTCGACTATGGATTGTTTTAAGGCAGGGTACCGCCCATTTCACTGAGCCACGGCTGAAAAGTGGGAACTTACTTCTTCCAATCTATTGAGAACAAAATGTGTCATTATTTAAAGTGACATTATAAATGTGATGGCATGAAATGAAACAGACTTTCCATAATTACATTTCATTTATATTCATTTAAACACAATTATTTTTAAAACTGAATGATAATTTTATGAATTGTTTGTTCAATTATTTGTTTTAACAATTTATTCATATGATTATTTATATATCCTTTTTTATTAGTCTAAGATTGAATCTCTTCTGGTTTCAAAGGCAGGACAAATTTGACAAATATTTGAATTCATGTAGAATAATTAGCAAATCTGTAAACAAATGAAAAAAAAAAACAGATTTCTGGCAACACACTGGAGGAAGGGACAGCAGAGCCCAGAAGTACAGTCTATGTATTAAGCTGTATCTCACCTGAGGAAGCTTGCAAGGTCGTCACGGCTGCAGGAGGACCAGGACAGGTCGCCAGGGTTTCTTCCTTTCACCCATTCACCAGACATGATGTGTGAGTGACCAGTGCAGTTGGCATGGTCATCATCATGGCTCATACCAATGCTGAGGACAAGACATGGATACATAGAAACTGCATCAAAGAGTAGTAAACCTTGTTTTTATACAAGGGAGTCAACCTGCCATTTATTCTGTGTTTGTAGATATTTCAAAGCAAATATTCAGCGAGTCATATGTATGTGCAATCAAACTTCTTACCAAATACTGCTAGCAGCCAGATTACATCAACTCCATATTCAATTGACAGTTTGTGCAATACTCTTAGTTTGCTACAGACCTTAATACTGTTGCACTTTGTGTAGTTGTCCACATTCCATGTCCCATGGAAGAACAATCGCTCAATTGCTCCCATTCACTTCTACGGGCAATTTAGAGTCACCAATTAAACCTAACCTCTTTGAACAGGCAGAACATGCAAACTCCACACAGAAGAGCCGCAAGTTGCACCAGCAACCCTGTTGCTGTAAGGTGAGAGGGCTAACCACTACCAGGTGAACTGAATTCAACTGGTGTATATGTTGTACAATACACCCAAATAAAAAGGAGTGAAGGAAAATGCAACACTGCTTGGTGTGATTTAACATTTTTATTCGCTATATGATTATTTGTATTTAAATTGTCAGCAATTTACTGACACTGAACGTACTATGTAGATATTTAGTTATTGTTGTGTTTTATTAAAACTTATACTTTATTTTCTTCTTTACCATTTTTGGAATTGGATGGCAATGTAACACATTATATGTATAATGTATAATAATGTAAGTAATGGTAAATATTCTTAAATAAAGCTATTTGTCTAACAAAGTAGCCTCTTGAGTTCTTTTACAGTCCTACCTGTGCACAGTCTGTATAAAATCCACATGAATGGTATCTGCCTCAAAATTTTTCTATATAGTACAGACTGATTTTTCATGAAAAATTTGTCCTGCATTTAGGTTCTCCCAGCTAAGAACCAAACCCCCACTTTTCGCCCATTCATTCTTCACAAATCCCTACATAACAAAGTTAACATAATCTTTGGAGATGTTGGTTTTATTGATTTATGGAGGGGTCTTTACCCTAACAGAAGAGTTTGTGTTCATTATTCTGCCCCACATTCTGTATGTACAATAATTCACAGCTGACAAAGAACGACTATCTGTGGGATTGGGATGATAGATTTTTATGACCTTTATGACTTATCTGTCGGCTGTCTGCAAATTTCACATGCAAGTCAGACAAATCACAATGCTTGTTGTCTGGTGAACTGCACAACTGACTGCCCAAGAAGCCTATTCTCCAGTTTGTTTGGTGAGTAATATTCTAATATTCAGTTACAAAAGATTTGACGGCCAACGACCCCAGACATTTTTTATTAATCTTATTACCAAGGAGCATTTTTTAACCGACTGATATTGAAGGATTTTAGTTGACATAAGACGTTACGCCTGCATTTCAGGAGTTCTATGCAAAGCAGCGTTATATTTACATACAGACTATATTGAAAGTACTTAAGTTTTAATTGTTGGATGTGTTACCATAATAAAATCAATAATAAATAGGTCAAGTATACGTGTTAGTATAGTGTTTTCAATTGTGTTGAACAAGAATATATGAATGTTGTTTTGCTTGTGAAGAAGTCTGTGAAAGAGATAACCTAACACATGTAATCATTACATATCTATTTGTCTGTGTACAGTTTTTCTCTTCAGGGGATCCAGACAGGGTGGACCACTGGATGCACCGACAACTTGTAAATATGTAGCCTCAGATACTGATGTTTTCAATGAATGTCAAATTTGATCAATATTTGTTGCTGATGCAGTGTTTATCATTGTTGTTTGAAAAATTATTAATTGTATTGTATACTCACATAACTGAAACTAAACATCTGTCCCTTAGCGTTGGGCATCAATGCTTCATGTTTTTCTATGTTTTATTATTTTAAATCTAACATTTCAGTAGTAAAGACAAAGTTAGTGCAAATGTAAAGATAATTTATTGAAATATGATCAAACATTAACCCTCAAAGAGACATATAACACACAAAGGTGGACAGTATTTAAGCCTTGAAAATATTAAGGCAGGTTCTCCATCATGGTGAGCAGCTTGACCTGCTGATCTCCCCCATGCCGTTGCCGTCACAGTGGATGAAGAAGAATCCGGCGCTGCTCTTACCCAAAGAAGGGGAGAAGGTCTTTCTACCAGTCTCAAGGTCTCTGCAGCTGTCTTAGCACCAGGCTGCACCAATGACTCACACTGTGACTATGGGAGGAAAATAAATGAGTATGAAATGCTTCAGGTAATGAAACATATTTCAAAAACACTAATGGTGTCTTCTTGTTATGTTGGCAATACTATTATGTAACATTTGTAGGATAAAATGGAACACACTTTTAAAGCACTTTACATTCTTCAAATTGACATATTTTGAAGATAGATAATATGATCACAAGGTCAGTTGTCTAAAGTCAAGTTGCAAAGACTGGAACTTACAATTTACTGACCAGTGACATGAAAGAAATAAACATGTTGTAACAAATATAAAAGTGCCTTTCTATCTCTAAAGTCACATTAGAGATAATAATCTCATACAGTGCTGTCAATGACTATACACATAACTTTCAGTCACACATGGACTTCTGTCAATGTCAAATCATAACCTAAAATATGCACAAACTACCTGCAGATTTTCTAATTTGAGAAGTTTGGTATAATCATACGAGGTAGAAATCATTATATGGCAAAAAATAATAACAACAAGCCAGTATCAATCTAACATTTACAGTCAGAATACTACCTACCATTACATGTCACTTAGCTCATTAATGTTGAATTGATTAAGTTTAATCTAGTGGCATCCAAATAAACAACTTTTAGTTCAAGTTAAATGAAATCTAAATTCAGGTTAATTGGTTTGCCACAAATTGAAAAGTATTAAGTAACGGTAAATGTTATGCTGCTTCATAGTAACACCACCCACATCACTGCAATTCTTCACAAAATCCAGTATTTCAAATTACCCAAATAATATATTTAATTGTAATTTTTTTGTTCAACTTACCTTCAGTAAAGTAGTGTAAGCAGGGACAACACCAACTGAGAGAACATCACCGCAGTGTTAGACCTGCTGTCCATCCCTCAAGTTGTTAGCCTCCAATAGCTTGGTAACTTCAAGCTAGGTGAGCATGTTTCGGCCCGTGTCAGCTCTAGCTCTTTGCCCAATTTTGGAGTATCAGGGAAATTAGGCGGAGTAAGCCCTGTCAAGATGGAGACTGTGGGAACGTACATCCATTATTTAGTACAGCCATTCATGTTTCCCACAGGAAGGATAGTAATCACTTTGGTGACCATCTGACTCCCCAAGTAGCAACATTATCTGTATTAATTAATTCAATATTTTGGTTTATCACGAAATACCTAAAAAACAAAGTATATTTATCAGTATAAATTGCACGTTGTGCTTACTACTATTTAGCAAATGTTAGCATATAGTGAATACTGAGCTCAGTAGTGATGATAGTAAACATTACCTGCAAAACATGTGTATGTATACCTCAGCTGGCTCCCCTTGATGTGGAGGAGCAGCGGCTTTACTCCGAGCTCCTCCCAGGTGACAGAGCTCCTCACCCTATCTCTAAGGGAGTGCCCCGCCACCCAGCCGAGAAAACTCCTGCTTGTATCTGGGATCTTGTTCTTTCGGTCCAAAGCTCATGACCATAGGTGAGGGAAGGAACGTAGATTGACCAGTAAATTGAGAGCTTCGCCTTTCATCTCAGCTCCTTCTTTACCACAACAGACCGATGCAACGACCGCATTACTGCGGCCGCTGCACCAATCCGCCTGTCAATCTCACACTTCATCCTTCCCTCATTCGTGAACAAGACCCCAAGATACTTTAACTCCTCCACCCGAGGCAAGAACTCTCCACCAGCCTGGAGGGGGCAAGCCACCTTTTTTCCTCGGACTTGGAGGTGCTGATTCTCACCCCAGCTGCTTCACACTCAGCTGCAAACTGCCCCAGTGCATGCTGGAGGTCCCGTTTCGAAAGGAGCCAACAGGACAACATCATCTGCAAAGAGCAGAGACCAAATCCAGTTTTTCCCGAACCAGACCCCTTCCGGACCCTGGCTGCACCTAGGAATTTTATCCATGAAAATAATGAACAGAACCGGTGACAAAGGGCAGCCCTGCCGGTGTCCAACATGCACTGGGAACAGCTCTGACTTACTGCCGGCAATGTGAACCAAGCTCCTACTCCAGTCTCCAGTGGGGTCGGAGGTTCTCTACTAGCCCTTAGTAGAGAACCTCCGACCCCATACTCCTGGAGCACCTCCCACAGAATGCCACGAGGGACACGGTCGAGACCCTTCTCCAAGTCCACAAAACACATGTCGACTGGTTGGGCAAACTCCCATGAACCCTCGAGCACCCTGTGGAGGGGTCCAGTGTTCCATGGCCAGGACGAAAACCACATTGTTCCTCCTGAATCCGAGGTTTGACTATCGGCCGAACTCTCCTCTCCAGTAACCTGAAATAGAATTTCCCCAGGAGGCTGAGGAGTGTGATCCCTCGATAGTTGGAACACACCCTCCGGTCCAAATTTTTAAAAAGAGGAACCACCCGGTCTGCCATTCAAGAGGCACTGTCCCTGTCACTGTTTGTACCGCTACACAATGCTGCAGAGACGTGTCAGCCAAGACAGCCCCACAGCATTCAGAGACTTGAGGTACTCAGGGCGGATCTCAACCACCCTTGCCACTGGGCAGCTTATGGACTACCTCAGTGACTTCGGCTTGGGTGATGAATGAGTCAATTTCTGAGTCCTCAGCCTCTGCTTCCTCTAGGGAAGGTGTGTCAGTGGGATTGAGGAGATCCTCAAAGTATTCCTTCCACCGTCCGACAATGTCCCCAGTGGAGGTCAACAGCTTTCTTTGAGGCTGACCAGTAGTCATCCTCCATGGCCACCCCGAACTTTTCCCAGACTCAAGTTTTTGGTTCTGCAACTGCCCGAGCTGCTGTCTGCTTGGCCTGCTGGTACCCGTCAGCTGACTCAGGAGTCCCCCAAACCAACGAGGCTTGAAAGGACTCCTTCAGCTTGACGGAATCCCTTACTTCCAGTGTACCCGCCGGTTCGAGGATTGCCGCCGTTACAGGCACCAGAGACCTTAAGGCCACAGCTTCGAACAGCTGCGTCCAAAATGGAAGTGGAGAACATGGTCCACTCGGACTCAATGTCTCCAGCTTCCATCAGGATCTGGCCAAAGCTCTCCCGGTACGAGTTGAAGACCTCCCTGACAGGGGATTCTGCCAGGCGTTCCCAGCAGACCCTCACGATGCACTTGGGTCTGCTAAGTCTGTCCAGCTTCCTCCCCTGCCAGCGAATCCAACTCACCACCAGGTGGCCTGTGAAACATGACAATTAAAACTTCCATTCAATGCCAGAGCGCATTCACAGTTTTTTCATGCATCTTGTTTCTTTAATAGCTACTTGACACTAACTCCTTGGAGTGTGAATCAGTGTGCGTGTGTGCTCCTGTAATACTACTTACATTACATATATACGTGGGCAGCATTCTGACTAGGGCTCGGCCGATTTAGTCCGCTGGTTATAGCCCTTTTCACAATAATCATCATCGGCCAGCGTTTTGTCAATTAAACGCCAATATATTCATAATTTCTCATAAAAGATGAGTTTCGGAGTCATGTAGAATAATAGCCTTGCGCAGTTTGTCCAATAGATGGAGCTCTGACTCCATTCAATCCTCAGTCCCCACTGCTGTCTTCTCAGTAAGTACAAGAATGAGCTACAAGCTAGGCAACATGACAGGAGTGGGCTGAGCGGAGCTTGCCAACAGGTACGTTTATGCAGCGTGGTGAAATTAACAATGACTCAACATGTCTCCCATTTCAGTCTAACTCTCTTTGTCAGTGTCATGATGAGTGACGCGTGCTTTGTTGCGTCGGTCACACTTTCATTTACGTTGCATTGCTAAAGTTGAGTAAATTCAATTCAATTTTAATTATGTAGCCAAAAATCACCAATGACAGACCTGCCTCAAAGGGCAAGATAAGACACCATCTGTCCATTGTATGTGCCAGATTGTTATCTTTTCTGCCCCCAAATCTGATGGGCCTGGCACAGCCACACAAACAAACTTGTTTAAGAAAACATGTCAATACAGTAACGATCCTATCGTCATAAACACGCTCAAAATATGGGCTCAACTTTGGGTTTAAAAACCTTCTCCATCTAAGTCCCATACACAATAATCACCTTTTTCCCCCAGCCAGGTTACACTCTGAATTTATTCTCTGGCAGAGACGAGGCATTCATAATTTTAAGGATATGTACATAGACTCTATTTTTGCAAGCTTTGATGAATTATCGCACAAATTTGGCCTCCCTCGGTCAAGCTTACTTCGATACTTCCAAGTCCGCCACTTCCTTCAACATCATGATCCTAGCTTTCCATACATAGCATCACCTTTTGGTTTAGATAATCTGTTGAAATCCACATTCAAGACTAAAGGACTTATCTCAAGAAGTAGTAATTGTACAGCCTCTTTTAAAAACACGACAGTGGCTAAGATTAGGGCAGATTGGGTTGATGAGTTGGGGGAAGTCTTGGAAGAAGAGATTTGGGAGAGCGCTCTTCTAAGAGTAAATGACAGCGCCTCCTGTGCCAAATTAAGCGTCATACAATTCAAGATTTTACAACGCATCCACTACTCCAAAGCAAGATTGGCTAAAATACACCCAAACACAGATGCGAGCTGCGACAGGTGTCGACACACTCCTGCTGACTTAACACATATGTTTTGGTCATGTCCAGCCCTGACAACCTACTGGTCTACCATCTTTAAAACGTTGTCAGAAGCATTGAATATCGATCTTCAACCCAACACAACTATGGCCATATTTGGTACCACAGATAGAAGACATAAAACATTAAGGAAAAGTTATAAAAACATAATTGCTTTTACGACGCTGCTTGCACGTAGAATAATATTGTTACATTGGAAATAAAAAAATCCACCCAAAGTGTCTCTGTGGTTTAGTGACCTGGCACAATTCATACAATTAGAGAAGATAAAATATACTCTCAGGGGGTCTAGGGACAAATTCTTTTCTGTCTGGGACCCGGTGTTGAAGTATTTAGGTAAACTTAAAACTGTGCCCTCTTAATGACCACTTGGCAGCCCTCTTACATTTGTATTGGTGATTGTGATCAAATCCATGTGAACCTTGTCTTGTTTTGTGCACAGCTTCAATGTTGGCAAACTCAGATATATGCTTTTTTGTTATATGTATATATATCTGATCACATGATAGGAGATTGGTGTACATTGGTTGGACAGCATCATGTTTGCCATATGCGACACCAAAGATAAGCCTGAAACGAGACAAGGGTTACAATGTCTCTCTCATATATAATGACAAAAGGAAACCTGAGTGGACGGTACTTCATTTGTGGTCACTCCCGGCTAATCATGTCTCCAATATGCATAGGAAAATATTGTGAGGAAAGGGTCAGGCTGAAAAGAAGAGAAACTGGTGTTTCAGGTGATTTTGTGTCAAGCTGAATAAGTGCTTTTTTTCACAGCAAACATCAGTCCAGGAATTTGTCCACTTACTATGGACAAAATAGAAAACCTGTCCAGCAGGCAAAGCTCTCCAGGTTACCCAAACACAGCTTGCTTGTTATCCTTGAATGGATAAAGAAGAATACCAAATCACACCATGGATTTTTCAATGTTGCTTTAAATGTCTTAGCGTATTGATCATATATTCTGGAGTGATTTTTCACTTTTGAATTTTTATCGATTCTTAACAAAATAAGAAGAAGCAAAGTTTTGGAATGTGGAATGTGTGTAACAAATGGTATCACCAAAAAAGTTACAGCAACACTTATGACATAACTGAGCATGGAAATTGCCTTTTTATGTTTATATCATAATGTTATAAAGTTTTATACTAATTAATTAATTGATTAATTAATTAACTAATATTACAAATTTGGACACAGTGTAGAGCTACATCTTAAATTCATCTTCAGGTTCCCAGCATTCAGATGGCTGTAACTACTTTTATGTTCTATCTACTGTTGACCTGCTATCTTCCCTTATAAGTTCACCAGCTCCACCCCTAATTCTCTACAAAATGGGCCATGGAGTTAATGAGGAGAATACGTCTGTATAAGAATGGTGTGTTCGCGTTATCAACATGGGAGGAATTTAAACTCAAGTTTCCTGCATTTCATCCACATTGTTCTCTGGCCTTGTAAACCATGAGCCACATTCTCATAACAGCAACATGGGAAGTAGAATAGAATGTATAACAACTTTAAAACTTCAGTACAGTGAAACCTACTTGTGTCCCAGCTCATGAGTAATGGTGAAAGCCAAATTGAGTCCATTGTCCTCTGCTAACACACATTTCCTCTTGGCACTGCATACACCCCCAAGATAAGCAATACCTGTAACAAAGTAACATGACAGTGTGTTTAATAAATAGCATTGTGACAATGGAAGTAACACACTGGATAATACAGTTTTTTATCACTGTCTCTCAGTCTTCTTATTCAGATTTTAGATGTGAAGTTAGATTTATTTCAAATGCATGGGGCTTAGTTATGTCAAGGATATCTTCACAACAATCAGTGTTGGATTTGATCTACACAAAAAATAACTTTTTTTATTTTATTTTTTTTTATGTTCAGCTTACTTTAAATTAAGGTCTTTGTTGAGTTAACATATTTTCTTTTCTAGAAAAATCTGTGGAATTGTTTTCTTGTTAACTATATCATTTTGAATTGTTGATCATCACAAAATATTTAAGTTGAAATACTTCTTACATCCAAAAGGTGGCCCTAATGCAGGGGTGTCCAAACTATGGCCTGTGGGCCAACTGCGGCCCGCCATCACTTTTTAATTGGCCCCTATGAAAATCTAAAAATATAATGGTTTATGGCCCACACATAATATTGTGCTTAACTGTTTAAAAGATGCTCAGGGTCACCAGATATGGTGGAGCGAAAGAGACGCAAGATCGCAAGTGAATGCGGAAGATTTCAGACTCAGTGGAAAAATAATTATTTTTTCATAAAAACTAAAGGAAGGGGTGAAAGTAAGCTGGAACGGTCCGGTACTGCGTACCACTAAGAGATTCAGTGGCGGTACACAGTACCAGGAAGATGGGAGAGCGGCTGCCTGCTATAAAGCCTCATTCAGAACCAGCCATGGCCGCAATCTGTGCCAGAAAATACATCCGCTAGCAATATGTAGTCTTGAAAACTACTTTGCCTGTTTAAAATTCCTTTTAACTCATTCTAAATTGTTTGTGAACTGTCCATGCTGGACGGAGCCTTGGCCGGGCATCTCTCTTCCTCAAGGCTCTTGCCCTGCTTCTCTCCCCGTCCCCTCGGAGAGAGCCCGGTTGTATCCTCTGCGCACAGCCTTCGAAACGTGTACCGAACATTTAATGTCTTTACGTTCTTTGCAAAATGTCCCAATTAAAATCAGTAGGAGAGTAAGCAGTTGTGCTTCTTGTTATTTTGTTCAACTTAAACGATACAGAACAGCTCGGAGAAGAAACCGCTTATGAGGCAACGACCGGAGATGTCACCCAGCAGTACGTGAATGCACATGCGCGTCTACTACCGAAACACAGCGGTTGCTATGGGGATCGTGAGCTTGTTTTAATGCACTGGGACATTTTCCAAACCTGGTCCACAGACTTAAGGAGACGCTGCCTGCACCGGGACAGGACGAACAATAAATTACTCCAACGTTTGCTAATAGTACCCGCAAGAATTTCAAACTACTTTCTCCCTGACTAAAGGGAAGTTTGCAATGAAACGGTTGCCCTCGATGAAAGAGTACAATGTACAAAGAATACTGGGCTCATTTTTATGCAACTTCGGTTGTAGGGTTGTAACATGGTCATGGAAGAATCTAATAATTGTTCAGAAATGTATCTATATCTGTAATGATGTATCTATATCTGGAGACCCAGGAGGGCATAACCTTGGTGGTGGTCTGACTTCTTAAAGTGCTCTTTTTCTGCAGTATATTGTGGTAATACTATTATATTCTTCTATTTTGTTCATTTTAATCAAATAAGCTGAATGAACAGTAAAGTTCAATGTTTTGGCCAACATGAATAACCTTTATGTAAGGTCCACATGTGGCTCAGTTGGTAGAGAGGTCGCTCTACAGCCTACATGACGAAGCACTCGTCGTCATCTGTGTTTGAGTGTATTCCTGATGGTGGGAGGTGGCACCGTGTAGGGTAGCGTCAGCCACCAGTTTGAATGTGTGTGTGAAAGGGTGAATGAGCACAGTCTGTAGTGTTTGGCGATGCCAAATTGTAAAGCTATTGAGTATTAGTCAAATGGTAAGGTTGTGGCATGCAAATTTGTATGTTCAGGAAGTGGTTTTTAACACTAACGTACATGGTAAGAACCGGTTACACATTTCCCATGCTTGATGACAGCCTGTCCTTAGCACACAGGAACCCTTCCCCCTCTGGAGTTCGACCTGGGACAGCTTTTTTGATTTCCCTGTATGTGGCCTACTAGGAAGCAGCCGCCGAGAAGCCTGCCTTAAGATTTTGAGTAGTTAACACACCACAGTTAACAACAGCAGCCATTAACCCAGAGACCAGGACACAAGGCTTCCAGGAATTCGAAGATCATGGCACATCCGTCCTTTGTTCTGACCTCCACACCTCAACACATGTTGAAAACAAAATAAATACCACCCTCTTGCAGCCATCTTTGCTGCACATTTCTGCAAACATTTTATTATATTTTTCATGGGACATCACTGAAGAAATGACACATTGATACAATGTAAAGTAAATGGAAACAGTGTAAATTTACTGTCCCCTCAAAATAACTCAACACAAAGAACTCGCACTCCTCCACCTTCAGCTTGAGGATGCTCTACAGATGCTCATGTTTGGCCAGTCCATCACCTTTAGACTCAGCTTCTTGACCAAGGCAGTGGTTGTCTTGGACGTGTTTTTAGGGTCATTATCATGTTGGAATACTGCCATGCGGCCCGGTTTCCCAAGGGAGGGGATCATGCTCTGCTTCAAAATGTCACAGTACGTGTTAGCATTCATGGTTCCCTCAATGAACTGTAGCTCCCCAGTGCCGGCAGCACTCATGCAGCCCCAGACCATGATACTTCCTCCACCATGCTTGACTGTAGGCAAAACACACTATTTGTACTCCTTACCTTAATGCCACCACACACACTTGACACCATCTGAACTGAATAAGTTTATGTTGGTCTCATTAGACCTCAGGACATGGTTCCAGTAATCCATGTGCTTAAGTCTGCTTGTCTTCAGCAAACTGTTTGTGGTCTTTTTTTGTGCATAATCCTTAGAAGAGGCTTCCTTCTGGGACCACAGCTATGCAAACCAATTTGATGCAGCAATGCTGGCAGAACTCATAAGTCTATTTTCCAAAGACAACCTCTGGATATGACGCTGAGGACATGCACTCAACTTCTTTGGTTGACCATGGCGAGGCCTGTTCTGAATGGAACCTGTCCTGGTAAACCGCTGTATGGTCTTGGCCATCGTGCTGCAGCTCACTTTCAGGGTGTTGGAAATCTTCTTGTAGCCTAGGCCATCTTTATGTAGAACAACAACTCTGTTTTTTAGATCCTCAGAGAGTTCTTTGCCATGAGATGCCATGTTGAACTTCCAGTGACCAGTATGAGAGTGTGAGAGAGATAACACGAAATTTAACACACCTGCACACCATTCACACCTGAGACCTTGTAACACTAACGAATCACATGACACCGGGGACGGAAAATGGCTAATTGGGCACAATTTGGACATTTTCACTTAGGGGTGTACTCACTTTTGTTGCCAGCAGTATAGACATTAATGGCTGTGTGTTGAGTTATTTTGAAGGGACAGTAAATTTACACTGTTATACAAGCTGTAGACTGACTGCTTTACATTGTAACAAAGTTTTATTTCTTCAGTGTTACCCCATGAAAACATATAATAAAATATTTTCAAAAATGTGAGGGGTGATAATCTGTGTCTATAAGTGTGTGTCTTTGTGTTAGTGAGAGAGTGCGCAAAACACATAGTCGTACTCACCCACAGTATCACATGGTTCGTCTTTATGAACACAGAAATTTGTCCTAAAAGAGAAACAAGTTCAATTTAAAATATTTTACTATAACTGCACTGATATCAGCACTGATTTATTTGATATAAGGAAACCATGTAGTTTCCATTTTAATTATTCAAGTTTGACAAAACATGGTAAAGTAGCTTTAGAGCAGAGAGTTTTTAACCCTTTCAGGTTGAAGCCATTTTGTCCAATATTTGCTTTGCATGGCCTACTTTTGTAATAAAGCATTTACAACCCCAGCCCCGCAATGCAGATCAAGTGGGTGTTTTTCTAGGCTTTGCTGATCTGGAAAAATAAAAATTGATGTCAACCCAGATAAAAAAAAAAATCAAGTCTTGTCTGAAAAGGTAGTTGAGCCATTCCTGAAATCATTTCCTTCCTCTCCAATTCCCCAGCTATCAGCCCATGCCTGATCACCAGAACACCAGGTTTCAATTCTCAGCCCTTTATCTAGCCCACAAGCTTCTAGTCTGTACCTTAGCACGCAAGCCTCTAGCTAACTGACTGCTAGCAACCAGCCTGCACTTTGGCTAGTTAGGCTAAGGTTTGTGAGTCTGTAGTCTTTCTGTCCTGAGTTGGCTTGCTGGCGACCTGCCCGTACTGATCCTGCCTTTCCTGAGCTAGTGCAGCGTGATCACTAAATGACAAGAAAAACTAATGATGTGATTTGATAAAACTGAACCTCCTTCTCAACCTTCTCACATGACTTCCATAGCTCTAATGGGAATTGATTGATGAACCAATCAATTCAACCATCAATTTATGACTGGTCAAAGAATGTTCACTAAGGAAAACCCATGTGTTTCAGCATGAATTCTAACAACATAAGCTAAGTCATTTAAGTACTTTGGGTGTTACAGGCTCATTACCTCTTTTTTCATTAAGAATATGCGAAAAATAAACTTTCAATGAATAAGAACAGAACAAGCTACCTTTTCAATTAATATACCGTATTTTTCGGACTATAAAGCGCACCGAATTTTGAGAAAATTAAAGGATTTTAAGTGCACCTTACAGTCCGAAAAATACGGTATCTATAAATTATTATGGCATGTTTAACTAACCATCTATAAATTAGGAAGCTTGCTTTAACATAGTGATTTTTATGCTGAATCACACACACACATGCACAGGAAAGCTGAAAGCTGGCTAAGTGGTGTTCAGAAAACAACCTGGTCCAACAAGACAAAGGAGACTCACAGTCGAGCTGCCCTCTTGCGCGTTTGCTTAATTTTACAGAGCGTCCCATGTGGGCTTTTACTCCAGCTTTAACCTAGTTCAGTAAATTCTGCCATAAAGGGCTTTCTTTTGTTCTTTTTACAATTACGACCTTTGGGATAAAATAACAGTTGATACAAAGACCTGTTTCCCGTATTCATGCATTAATATGTGTATATAGCAGCCGTATGTATATTGTATAGCCACCTCCCATCAGCACACCAGACCCCAAAACAACTTCAGCATTTTCCTATTTAAATGAGTGCGTTGCTACGGACGGGGTGCCTTAATCCGTGGACATACATCTACTATGTCAATTACAGTCCAATTATTAAAGTATAGTGCAATAAGTGGGGTAAAGTATAACGCAAAATCAAGTAATCCTGCTCTCAACATGCAAATTTTGCGGCCAAACTGAAAATCCTGCACTTGAATTAAGAGTAAATAATCTCCATACAAGAAGAAGTTTAGTTCAAAACAACAGCTAGGTTCACCTAAATACCCTACATACGTTTACTCACAGGGAAGACAAAATGTGTCTTCGTGGCCTGGAAACAGACAAATCTGCTGAGACAATTTGTCATTTAATTTCCAGTCTCTGTGTTCTGCCAAAACCACACTGAAGGCTTTTACTCTGCTTTTGTTTTTGAGTCAGGTTTGAGAATAGGTGGGCTGTGTTCAAAATCATATAATTGTATTACTGATAACTGCATTTGAAAGTGACAGCCCTGTTCTTTAGAACAAAGATGAAAGTAGCAGTCCAAGTGAGATCTGAGACCACATTAATACATGTATCATTCGTTACCATTCATTCATCTTAGAAAGTGCTAGCTACATACCTGGTAACGAGGACAGCAGTGTCCACTGGTGGGATGTCATCCCTTTCACCAGGAACGTAGTTGGTGCCAAAGTACCGCGGCCCACCGAACTCTTGATACTGCCAATGACAGAAGCTCTCCAGAGACCTTTCTCCATGATGGCCCACCCTTAGCTTTTCCTAAACAGATACAGGTCAGATAAGCATCATCTTCCTCTGGTATTTTTGTCACAATTTCTCTGTTAGCTTATTACCTATATTTAACAACTTTTTGCTTCTATCATTGCAATACAGGTTTTTTTTACTTTCTCTAAACATTGAATCTACTGTCCTTATGTGGGGCTGAGCTGGGTACGGCTGTCTTTTGAGCTAAATACTAACATGGGCATGCTAACAAGCTTACAATGACAACAATAAAATACTGATGTTAACCATGTAGCCTGTACTGTGCTGCATGTTTGCTGTCTTAGTTTGGTAACATGCTAACATTTACGACAAAAAAAGATAGCAGTAAACACAAAGCTGAGGCCAAAGGAAATTACATCAGTTTTGTTAGAATTTGGTAATAGACAAAGGCAAACAGGGAGGTCTCAACATCAATGTACCAACGTATTCAAAGTGATAGAGGCAGTTACAGGGTTTTTAGCTTTTGTTTCTGTGATTCCATGAGCTAACAAGTGACTCTGTCTATTGTTATGGTAATGTTACTGTCATGTAGTTACAAGTCATCTAACGCCTTATCTTTATTGAAAATGTGGGCATTGAAAGGAATATTCAAGAGTCAAGTCAATCAATGTAATAGTGGCATTAGAATGTGCGAGAGGACCCCCCCCCCTACAGTCTCATAAAAATCCTTTAGGACACACTGAGTTTGATATTTTAGGATCTGTCCTCTGCTGGTTCATGTCTTACCCCTCGGTGAGGTCTTTTAAAGTATCTTGAAACAAGAAAGTGTCCAAACAGCACATTTTATCCACATGGGTAGCACAAGGGTCAGTGCTAGGGCCCTTTCTCTTTTCTATTTAAACCATTTGACTTCTTCTTTATTTATCTTCCTAATTTTCCTTGACATAGTGTTAGAAAGTGAGTGACAGAAAGCGGAGCAGGAGGGGCTCACTCTCCTGAAGGACACAGACCTGCTGCAGGCACAGTAGCAGCAGACACACCAGATAAAAGGACAAGACAAAGCAAGACTGTCAACCAAAACAAAGGAACGTGATAGTGATTTGACTTATACATCTTCAGAAATGGCAAAGGAAATGCCAACAGGTGCAGACTGCAGAGCTTTCCCAGAAAATTTCACAGAGGGTGAATTCGGGTATATTGGATTTTTTTTTGTAATTCTACCTTATAATTACATTCTTTTCATCAATTACAAAAAATAACCCAACAAATGATATTATATATTAATTAAATTATATTTCAGAATTCCTCAAGGTGTCTGCTTTCTTTATCTGAAGACATGAAATGTGAATATTATACAAGCAAAAAACTCACCAGAACACATTTATGTACTGCATAAATACAGGAGAATAGATATTGTAAACCAGTGTAGAATACCTGAGACCTTTACTGTATTAACATGTATTTGTATCTTGAATTGTCATTTGGAACTTTCATCCATACTTTCCTTTATATAACTCAAGACTTTTCCGACATAAAGTGGTGCAGAACAGGCACAAATAGGTGCATTGAGATAGTCATATCCATGAGTTGCAAAAAACCTGTAGTGTGTTATTGCCTTTGAATTACTTAAAGCTAGCTTATTTTGGAGATCAAAGCATAAGGCATGAGATAAAGGGACCATTCTTTCTCACACACGCACACACATATATACAACGGCGAGCATCTGTCATTAATTAGGCTGGTAGTTAGGGTTATCAGTGTTAAATGGGGTCAAACAGTTTGAAATGACAGGCTTACTGGACGGCTGTGAAGCAACACCAGCTTTGTGATACGAATGTTGATCCTGACTCCCAGGCTCTGGTGCTGAAACATGTTGTAGACCTGCAAGAGACAGGACACCATTACACATTTCAACAGCATGGAAGAAAAGGTGTAGACAGACAAATGAGCAGCGGGCTATCAAGCAAATCTTTACAGTCCACTTTTACGATGATATCCTTTAAAAAATGAGACACAAGCCACAGGCGCAATGTTATTTATAAGTAATAAGTGTATGTCTTATACAAGCCTTTAATTCAAATTGATACAGAATCTGAGCTTGCTGTTAATGCATTTACTCTAAAACATTAACAAATACTACTTCATGATTGTCCTTAAAGTTGAGGTTATTTGTGAAATCCAACAAGGCAGCTCCCTATTGCTGAGGAGCACAACGACAGCAACACAAAACAAAGCATATTCTAAGTTTAAGTCTAACTATATCTCTCATCAGACCAGGACGTTGCTATAACTTGAGCATACATTGTCCAATCTGCCCCAGATTTCTCATGTGACGAGAGTCCAGGATTGAACACAGCACTATATCAGTAGTGACACATCATCATAGCTCCCACCAGTTGCACCATAAAGCATTCCATCCCACAAAATCGCCCACAAAATTGGTACTTCCAGACAGAGAGAATGCTACTAAATGCAACAAACACAGGATAACAAGCCAGTGTCTGGTGGTTGCAGAAATATGTGGCTGCATCAGCCAAGTCCCGCAGTCACCCCAACCTGCATAGAGGTGCAAGGAGCAGTTCAACGATGCCTGCAGCTTTAATTACTAATCATTAATAATCTTTACATTCTTTTGTATGTCCTTACCTCGTGTGAGCAATGGACATGTGACTGCCATACCTGTAGCTTCTAATCTTGGACTAAATAGAGTTAGGGCCATTCGAATGTAAAATAGTGCGCATGCACAGTAGTCAAGCCATTCTCTCTCGCTTTGGCTTTGTTTTGCTTGGCAGGTGGTAGGAATGGGCCGAACAGACATCAGACTTTTACAAAAGTAAACATGTCCGCTTTCTCCTCTACTCTACGTCCTCTACATGAAGCCTCTTGCTGCAGCCATTCGAGCAGACCCAGGCGTGGCAGGTTTCTTGGTGCCGGGCAGCGGGGGCCTACGGGTGAAGGTCTCCCAGTATGCAGATGACACCACGCTGCTGCTGGACAACGATGCATGCCTGATACGATCTCTGGAGATTTTCCAGAATTTCGGTCGGGGGTCTGGCGCTAGTTTAAATCATGCAAAGTCCTCAGTTAAGTACTTTGGACGGTGGAAGGGTAGGACAGATGTACCTGGGAGGCTGTCTCTCTGTGTAGGACCTCTGATGTTGCTGTGTGAAATGCATGTCACACGTTTTTAAGTAACTACATCACATGTGCTCCTCTCTGCACAGCAAACCGCATAATGCTCATATGGGTCATTTTGACAAATCCTTTAAAGGGTTGTTATGGGTGGTATTGACAACAACCTATTCTGTTGTTTAGGTTGGAGATCTGGTTGTAAAAACCTTACATTCATTCGTGTATTGATTGATTACTTCACCACAGGACCGATTCTACACAGATAACATTTCACGTTTGACTTTATTAATCCTTGGGAAGGGGAGTCAGAAGGATTCCTACCATATTCATGACTGTCAGCAAGAACCTCTGTGCCACCGCAGCACCGTGGTACTGGACCATGTCGGAGTCTGCCACCACCACTGTCTCCAAGGTGAATGGTTCGGGCATGCGAATGGCTTTTCTTGTCCTGTGACCTTTTGACATCTTCACCTTCTTCTTCCCTACCACAAAAATGCAAACAGGAAGACCAAGGTTAGCAGCACTATGCCAAAGTTAAAAGTAACACAGGAACTTATATTGCAGTAGTGTTATTCACACAGTAGTCTGATGTATTGTAAAAGTACCTTTAGTATTTGTTTATCTTGCTTCAAATATTTTTAGAACGCTACCTGTTTCCTCTACATGGCTGTGGCAACCTACATGTTGAAGTATCCCTAGACAGGATACTGTACCCTAATTTGCTACCGATGCTGAGTTCTTCTGTGACTAAAAGAATAACTGATGGTGGTGGTTGGGACCATGTAGGGTAGCTTCAGCCACCAGTATCAGTGTGTGCGAATGGGTGAATATGCATTGTATGGTACATTCTGAAAATGCTTTGAATGGCTGCTAAGACTAGAAAAGTGCCACCAAACCAGAACACCAGACCACTGACCCTTAAACCTTCAATATCACAAAGAACTAATAAGATGGCAAGTCACATTTAGTACCCACTGCTGGTGGCGTTAAGATAACGTTAGATAATCACAGCTCTCCTCTACAAGTCAGTCACCCACAGGGACTATCTGGGACCAACTTTAATTTCACTGTTGACTACGTTATCTTCCAAACTTGTAGTTAGATTCTGTCTAAAGTAGTCTATAGTCTGTCTATATGCTGAAAAGCTATGGAATTTCTTTGATTGAACTGTCTATGATCTGTGACGTTCTGCTTTTGCAGAATGGGTGGTGCTCTGACTGGAGCGTAGGTAATAGACGATCTGCAGACTATTGGGATTGATGAGACTGTCCACGACCTGCGTGCCCCTGAAGTCCTTTCTAATGAGCCCTTGAGTCTTGAACAGCCAATTTTGCCAGGCCCCCAGATGGTCCTTAGTGAGGATGATATCATTGGCGAGAGAGCAGCACTCATCTATGAGAAGAGCTTGAGGCAACTAGTCACATTTTTTTTACTCTGCCCGTGGAGACATGCACTAGTGTCTTGAGGAATGGTCTGGTGTGTGACAGTGTTGCTCCCTTTCCAACAAGCATCACCATCAGGGGCACTGCACTGCGCATTGAATGGGTAAGCATTGGCAGTAACTTCATGTAAAAATGAATGTTAACAGACAGAACTGTATATGCATTGTGAATTTATGAGGCTTCTCTTTCTGACAATTAGATCTGCCCAAATGGACATTACCTATGGCGGTGGAACTCCCAACCTGTGTTAAAGTTTGGCATGCAGGCTGGTGACTTTCTACTTTCAACAAACATCTTGCTGTCTTGACACAACTACGCTAAAGTTGCTCTCCTCCTTAAATTTAGGAACATCCGAATGGTCAACCTAAATACCCACTGCAATATCCAGGACACGTATACTGGGAAGAAAGAGGTCCGAGGCCATCAGCTGACTTCAAGGGAAAGAGAGCAGTGGTCAGGTAAAAGAACCAATACCACAAGGGTCATGCAGGATACGATGTCAAATAATGTAAGCTAACAGTGCTCATATCCAAATAATTAAGCAAAATCACGCGAGGGTGATAAGTCGGTCCTGGAATATCATCACCTGGGGAATGCGTCTCGTCCATTCACTTGTTTGTAACTGATCTGAACCAACTGCTGAATAAATACTATTTGTTACGCGACTTATTTGATCAAGCAATGTTTGACAGGCAGAAGAAGGGTTAGGGACAGCAAAGACGAGTGAAAGAACAGGGAAGGCGAGTGGTGGATAAGTAGCAGAACCGAGTGGCGGAGAAGGAGCAGGAGAGACGAGTGGTGAAGGCACCAGTAGAGGAGGAGCAGGTGAGACAAGTGTCATAAGTGAGACAACTTTGTTTATGATGTGCCGCTCTTTGGCATGAAATGCTCTGCAACAGCAGTCTTGTCTTCATGACCATTAAAGCATGCGACTGAAGTTCCCACTGTGCACTGTGGGTCAATATATGCCTCTGTGGAAAGCCATCCAATGTCGCCTGGTTTTGACAAGGAGGGGGCAGAGAATTCGCATTAGCCGTGTGTTTGGCCATCAGGTTGTATTTCAGACTGGATGTGCAACGGTGATAACTCAGTTCACACCGACAATACACACAGATAACTGTGGTCTTGTCATTCGGCCCATCTGGTAACTTTTTTAAACTAAACTTTCCATTCAGAATCTTGTTCGCATCCATTTTGCACTCATGTGCACAAAGGAGAAATGAGGCCTAGGTCTACCTAATCTAAAGCTTTATTGCTTGGCAGTCCAGCTGCTTGCAGTAGCAGCGTGGGTGGTTGGGGATCCAGAGACTGAATGGGTTTCTACTGAACAAAACTCTATGCGTGGGATGCCCCTATCTATACTCCCATTTCTTAGTCAACAGATCAACATGTGGATTAAACACACTGAAAATATGGAACTTGGTCCAGAAGAAAATAAAAGGTGGGGTATTCCTATCAAGAGGTATGCCAACGTCTATGTCCGACAGGGCATTTAAAAAATGGGCGGAGAATGGACTATTCACAATCAGCTCCTGGATGGACAAACATTTAAATCCTTTTCCCAACTTAAAGATGAGTTTGCTTGATGGATTTGGATGTATTAAACATAATACATCCAAATTAAATTCAATTAAACATAATATTCTCTGGTTTTAAGCCACTACATCTCAGACAGCCCAAAAGGTAAAACATGTTGGCTGCCAGGACGAACCCTCAGCAACTGCATAGGTTGACAAAAGCTGTCTTGGAAAACTCTCAAGCAGAAGGTCGGGTTTGTGGCAGCTCATACATTAAAAAAAGTCAGATCATTATTCTTTATCTCATATTAAGATTTATTTTAATTTCAATTGAAATATATTTATTGATTTTTTTTTTAATCTATCTTATGTGTGCTTAGGTACCCTGATGAAAACATCCTGGAAGACCAGTGTGTCAAGTTTAAGAAGCCAGCCAATGAGGAAGTCATTTTCAACTATGTATCATGATTCAGTCAAGGGGTGGACTGAACCCTATGTATAGGCCTTAATAATCAGAAAACTAACAGCATATAATTAGCACCCCACAAGCTGATATGACTGCTCTGATTCTGCTGCCCAAAAATCCCCAGCAGGAGCTCACAAAGCATCTGTATGTTAGACATCCTGTAGTGACTTTGAAGAGGGTACACATCCTGTACTTTCATTAAGTTTTCATTTCAATACAACAATACTGTTGTGTTCCAATAACCATGATACTACATATTTTCTATGTCAGAAAAAAGATTAAGTAAGTTCCAATACATAATGTCAAATGCAGTATGTAAAAAGAACCAGGTGTGCAAGTCAGCAGTAAGCAATTCTGTTAGAGTGACTGTAATTCCATATTCTGTGCAATCAAGTCGAGGTCTTAGCGTCACTCACCTTGTACAGTCCCACAATAGTCAGGCTGGTCAGCATCCAGAGCAGAGCTGGTCTTGTCACGTCGGTGTCGGAGCAGTCTATGTTTTAGTCCAGAGAATGAGTGTGAGGGACCATTTTCACCCATCGGCTGAATGAATAGGCTGTCCTCCCCGATCTGGACAAGTCCAGTCTGTGCACAGGACAGAGATGTAGAAGATGAAAGATGATTTTGAGGAGGTTTTAAAGTAAAGAAAAGTAGAATTTTTATGTTTAGTGTTTGAATACTAAGTAATCAGTAGGGACTAATGTAATGCAAATTATTTCATATATCTTTTTCCTTTGTTATTATCAACTATTAATTAAATACAATTAAGTGCATGAAAGCTTTTCCATCCCAATTACATATTTATTTTACAACCCTGATATTGGGAGGTGAGATGTTCTCTGATTCTGGCTTGAATACCTAGGGCTAAACAGAAAATGAGTGCAGGGGACTTGACGCATCAGTACTGCTTGACTGGAACTCCAGCAGGAGCAAAACTTTACTGACCTTAATTTCGGAAAATTTGATGCGAAATATTCCACTGGAATATTATTTGATGATGCGGTTTTATTTTAAATCACACACGTTGGGGATTGACAGATATGCTACAGCTGAGTTTACAGTCATTTGTGCATTCAACTGACTGGACAAAAGCAGAATGCTTCCTTTGACCTCCGGTCAAAATTGAGTTTTCCTTTGTTTTTCAGAGGGAGCCACCCTCAGCTCTGCCTAGCCAAGTTACAGAGGTGTGACAAGCTTATTGGACAAAGAGACCTCTGACACCGCAGTGGGTCTAGCAGGACCTTCTTTTTCTTCAATCGCTCTTCTGGGGAAGCACAGGAGAGCACAGCTCCTCCCTCCCCCGCCTGGCCCTGCAGCTCGCGCAAGGCCTCCAGGAACCAAGCTAAGACCTCTTTTCTGCTCTCTGATTTCTCCTGCTTGTGTCCTATCTGAACATAGCCACATAAAGAAACCTGCACCAAGGTTTTGGAGCCAACCACTCCAATACTGTGGGAAACACAGCAACCGACTTTGCCACAACTTGAAATCAACTCTTCCAGCAACTTCCACGCCTTCCCATCAATTGCTCCCCACTGGAAACACAAAGCGCCTTTTTTTTAATAGTGCAATGTCATGCTGCAAACCATGAGATCCACCTCAAAATTGGCTCTTTATGACAAGAGAGAGTGCTACTACTCCCGCAGCCACCCCAACGTGCATAGAGATGCAAGGACCCGTTCAACGCTGCTTGCAGCTTTAATTAGGGTCCGAGCATCGATCGCAAGGGTCGGCGAGGACCCTATTGGAATTGATGTGTGTCTTATTATTATTCCTCAGAATTAATCGCCTTTTTGGAGGCTTTATCGTATCTAAAAAGTTGTAAAACTTTACACATATATCTTGTGAAATGTACTTATTTTAAATGTCTCATAAATGGGCGTGGCAAAATACGACAATGGCGCCACCTACAAACTTTCAACGGAGTGGCACCCTATGGGGAGCATTCACGTAAACGATTGAAATTTGGTACATATATGTATCATGGGGAGACGCACCAAAAAGCCTCTTGGACTCGTACGCTAAACCCAACAGGAAGTCGGCAATCTTGACTCGAAAGTCGATTTTTGGCCGTTTTTGGAAATTTTTTTGCTCTGTACTTTAACGGACTCCTCCTACAGCTTTTATCCGATCGACTTCAAACTTGGTCAGTCCTATCTTAAGACCTTGTTGATTAACAATTTCTAACCGTTGTCGTTTTTTTAAAAGTATGTGGGTGTGGCATGGCACCAAAAATCAGGAAGTTGAATAACTTTGACATACATTGTTCAATCTGTCCCAAATTTCTAAACTCCACATCTAAGATGTGTTTATTGTGATGTCAAGTCTCAAGATTCATGAAGAGCATTCATGCTAACCCCCATCCCTTTCCTTTATGAATAATGTATTTATTTAAGAATTCACCTTCTGTCTGTTTGTATTTACTTGTCTGTATTTTTAGTTCTACGGTGTTTAACAAGTAAACATCAGTGAAAAAGGAACCTGAGTCTCGAGTGATCAATGGGCGGCATAGACCAAATTTTTAATCATGTTTATGTTTTGTCTTAATCTGTAGATTGAAGAATGGCACATCCAAAATGTCATTGTAGAGGGCAAGGACTACAGAAGACTTGATCTTCTCTTAGGAATGCCAGAAACTTTGATAGAATTATAAAAATAAAAAAAAACCCACAAAGCATTTGGAGCTTTAAAAGACTTTAATATTCAGTTTATAGAACAACAAATTCATGAACCTTACAACAGTACAAGACCTTCAGGATAGGGTGGTATGCAAAGCGAATTAGGTATGAGTCCAGTTTGTTCACTGAGGAGTGCCCCTAGCACTTCGTCATTTGAAGCACCAGTAAGCAACCAAAGCTCTTTTTGTGTGTCCTCACTCCTTTTATCGTCAACAAACTCTGAATATTGCAGAATGACGGTGTTGTCAGACAGTTAACTAAGAGAACGCGCACGGCCATCGACTCCATATTCCTCGCTTATCTGACAATGTAGAAATGCATCTTCAGTGCGGAAATGAGAGCCTCAAAGAAACTGGAAATCAATTGAAGAATACTCCAGGACTCAAGTCTTACTGGAGTTTTATTCAGAAATCGAAACCCCAACCCCAGCTGTCACAAGCTGACTTTTCCAAAGACTGGTCTGCAACCACGTAATGTTAGCATCAGAAGAAGACAGTCTCCCCTGAAGAACTTCTTCAAGCAAGCTGCCAAGTCACTGAGGAGCCAGTGGATCTGACGCCTGGAGCCTGGGGCATCCAGAGCCCACATACGTCACACACCAACCAGGGTGGCTTGGTGCCAGCTGCAGAATTGGACCGATACCAAGGCTTCCATGTGCTTCAGGTCTCCCAAACAATCCAAAACAATGCCCTATTCTGACGTAGCGGCGCTACTGAATTAACGTTGCAGAATGCAGCTCCGCTTTTAGCTACACGTTCAGTCAAGTAAATATGCTCAGAGCTGGTCACCGGAATCGAGCCAAAATTTATCACGATCATATAATCGTCCAGGCCTATTCTGCCCCTGATTTTGTAGGCTGCTTGAGGAAACAGGGCATTCAAATCAGAGAGTATGTTTATTGAATGGGAATTTGCTTAAATTCAGGTAGGCATGCACAAGCACCAATGAACACAATCATATCTGGACTGTATTTGATGCTGTCAATGCTCACAGATAATGTGACAGTGTTCTGAGTAGCGCACTTGAAAAATGAAGAAGAATCCACATGGTATGCCATCATTCTTTGATGCCACACAGCCAGACTTTGTGGAATGTTTTAAAAGTTTTTTTGATTTGCAAATTACTTGTTTAAAGAATTTATGCTTTCCTTCAAAGCGCATTGTCCACATATCTCCAAGTGGCCCATACTTCCTCATCAGCTGCAGATAATGCTCAAGAAAATTATGCTTGGGACGCAGTGTGAAATGAGGACATACTGCTAAAAGTAAACCTCTGGCCTGAGATCTTGGCATCAAGAGAGTCAAGAGTCTTCTGTTAATTTAAATGACGCTGTCAGTTTTAGGATGTCTTTCATCATTCTCTAGATCAGCATCATCATTCTCTGGGACATTAAAATCAATCATGAGTGGAAGAAGTCTTATTAGTGCCCAGTTTTTGTGGCCATTACCGCCAATGGTTCCTCTAGAGGCAAATGTGGCTGGGATCGTCTGAGGCTGATTGGTTCCGTCTGTGAATTTTTAGGGAACATTTTTTATGGCTTGGTTCAAGGACTCAAGGGAGATATACTTCTTAGAGATCAGATCATTAATGCACAAGGACAACAGGGATGATACCCTCCAGGAGATCATGCATTATGTCAGGAGGAAATCCAGTGACCGTGTCGAAATGTTCCAAATTGTCTCTTAAAACACAAGGACCTTTCACACAATACTCTTTCACCAACTTTGGATCCTCTTAAACTTCAGACACTTGCCTGTCATGATCCTGGCAGTTTCTGGGCTCAAATGCTCCTGATCGGACCCCTTTCAGTTGGATGTCACTCCTCTTTGCCATGCAAAATCGACAGTGGTGCTCCATCATGAAACTCTCCTGGAAACCAGCCAAAGAATGAGCACCCAAGTTATCAGCCGACACAAACAGCACAGCTCCTTTCACACACTCACCTAACTGCTCAACATAGACTCCATGTTTTTCAAGAGTTATTAGGTCTTGAATGAGAGGGTGCAAGATGTTGGCATAGCCATACTGTTTGACTGCAATTGCTTTGCATAAAATCACAAGCTGAATAGAGTGAAGAGAGGAGCGATGTTTTGAGGGAAGATTGGCAAGAACCCAATAAACACTATACAATTTGTGTTT
>CAFUXE010000904.1:171973-185603 GCA_903364295.1 Serranus cabrilla
TTATTAATATCTCAGAACACGATTACGCTGTCTGGGCATGTTTTACTGAGAGATGTAACACTGAGGAATATACAGCCTCACTTGGGACTAAATGAAAATGACAAACAATGTTAAAGTGTTTCTTGTTCACAGACGGACTCTTATTCTTCTTTTTAACTTTAATAATATCCATAAATCTGAATGGGGGAAACAACGGAAAATATTTTTTTTTATATTCATTTATTATAAATGAAGAAAGATGTTTGTGGTATTTTTTTTTTTTTTGTTCAGACCCGCAATACAACAGATTTTAATTAAATGGCGAATCAGAAGATAAAATACAAAACCTTTGACTGACACACCTGAGTTTAATTTGTTATGTGTCTTTATTTTGGTATGAATCTGACACGTTTTATAAGATTTTCTGTAAGGGGGCATGTCAACCGGTAAACAGACTTCTGTGAAGGTTTCTCTCATGGCTCCACAGATATCCCTCATTGATCCTCGCTTCTCGATCCCCACAGCACATATAAGAGCTTTGGGACGGTCTTATAGATGACACACCAGAACAACTTCCGGTTCAAGCGAGGATCAAGGAGCGAGGAGACATTAAATAAGAGAAGTGAGACCGCTATGGTCTCTCCTGGTTTCAAAAAACAAAGATGTAAAGCAAAAAGATGAAAACCGTAAATGCTTCAAACGGGCAGTCCACAAATCAATGGGTGACGACACGGTGACTAGGTCCATATATATATCTATAAATATGGATAGACCCCAGGGTGATTAACTACTAACTTACTTCCTGGTTTAAGAATTAATTCCTACATTCATGCCCTTTTTTTGTGGAAAACAACAGACAGAAACATCAGTTTTGCACAACATAGCACAACACAGAACACAAAACTTGTCTAAAAGACTGGACACTGCTGAGGAAGCATTACAAGTAATTATTTTGAAGTCGTTAGGTGACAGAGCAGCAGAGTCAAGATACAATGATTTCTGCCACTAGCCCTTTATGTAAATATTTATTAATAGCCCATTTAATAATGAGGACAAGCAGCACTGTCTGAGCAAGGGATCAAATGTGAAGGTCTGAGGTTCGTAATGTGCAGTTTAAAGATCAACAGCAAAGACAAATTACATGTATGTTCAATTATGTTCATGATAATTTCATGATCTGCCATATGGCTTAATTAAAATGGTACTTTAAGATTTCTAAATGGCTTCAACAGACCACAGTGAAAAAGAGTTGATATTGTAGTAGCAAATATTTTATACCCATGAAAAAATATTTGTAAATGTTGATAGATAATATATTTATTACTGATCAGACTTACAGTGCCAAACATGAATTTTTTGATCATGCAGAAAATAAGGTAGGCCCAGAATATGTGCAGACACAGGAGGATCACCAACATCACATTGAAGAAGTAGTAGCCAAAGAAGGCAGGGTAGTGTTGAACGGGGTAGACCCATGTACAGTGGATCAGCCTAAAACACAGCAGAGAAGACAAAACCACTTATATCCAGGGTCCTGACATGTATATTAAGTACAAATGAAAATGTGTAAAACATTTATTTGAGCAGATGGGGATGGGATGGCCTAGGTGTTATTCTAGGTCCAGATATAACAAAACACTCAGATGTATTTTAGGCTAAGGACCTATTCAGAAAATACTACCACCTCTCATATAAACTCAAGGTCGAATTCACAAAGATTGGATTCTGCCACTCTGCCCTTTCCTGGATCAGTTTGAAACCCCTGTTCTAGATGACAAAAAAACTAATTATAGTATATCCAAAATTGGTCGTAGTGTAGTTCACCAAAAATTTTTTTAAATGCTGTTGGACCTGGGTAATAGTATAGTATATCCAAAAATATGAAACAAGAAACACTATATTATAGTGTGTCCAAAACTGAAAAAAAAAATGGCATACTATATTATATCTAAGAATGTCAAATGAAATACACCTTATTATAGGATGTCCAAATATTGATTTTTGTCAAAAAATTATCATTCTAAAATGCTTACAACTGCTAAAATTGGCCCTTTTATACTAACACAACATAATACAGCATAATATGTCCAAACATGGCAGGAGCACAGGTGATACTGTTAATTAATCAGCTGAGTGAAGACAGTTCAGGTGATTAGAATGATTGGATTCAGGTGTGTTTCTTCTTGGTTGGAACAAAAACCTGCAGCCACTCGGCCCTTTACTGGATCAGTTTGACACCCCTGCATTAGAGGGACCCAGTGCGTATTTACGCACAAGACACAACAACGGCTCTCCATTGATCTTTTAAATCTCCAGATTCAAACATGTTGTTATATGTACGTTAGTTTTTGTTTCATTCACCTCTCAAGATCACCAGTACTAAAACAGAGCTCATACTGTGGCTCTCAAGACGCTGCTCCAAGGACCGCAACCTTGCCGTCATCCTGGACTCCACTCTCTCTTTTCATGTTCACATCAAAGCTATCACTAAATCCACCTCAATTTAAAAAACAACTCCAGGCTCCCACCATGACTAGCTGAAGCTGTTGCAAAATCCCTTTCCATGCATTCATAACCTCCTGTTTGGACTTTTGTAATGGAGTCCTGTCTGACCCTGGACAGGCTCCAGTATGTCCAGAATTCAGTGGCCAGGGTTCTCACCCACACCTAGTTCTGGCAGCATGTCACTCCAACCCTCATCCACCTTTATTGCCTTCTAATTATTTAAATATAATATCCTTTATCTGACCAACAAATCTCTCCATGCCCTTCCCTCTCAATACCTCACTGACCTCCTTCTCCCATACACCCCAGCCTCCAGTCCTCAGACAAGGGCCTGCTCTCCATTCCAGACTTTGTACTCTTTACCAGTTTTCCAGTAAAAACTCCCACCCACATTCATCCTTGTTACCTTCAGTTTGTTTGTTTGTTGTGTTGGGTTTTAAAGCATCCTTGGGTCTAATGAAAGACGCTGTTTAAATCCAACATTTTATTATTACGATGTATTCTGGGCAAATCTGAATCGTAGGCAACTGGACTTGTATTTGTCTGGGAAGACGTTTCGCCTCTTATCCAAGGGGATTCATCAGTTCGAACGCAACAAGTCTCAACCAGTCCTCACTAGTCAGACAGTCTAACTAGTGAGGACTGGTTGAGACTGTTGCGTTTGTCGCCAGTTGCCTACGATTCAGATTTGCCCAGAATAGAACTATAACTTGGATGAATGAGAATATTCACAGACATTATTATGATGTATTTTCAAGAATGACACACAGGGGGCTCAGACGATTGTTCTGCTGCTGAATCGCAAAATAGCATTCACACACACACACACACACATACACCGACACACACACACACACACACACACACATAGGCTTACCAGAATGGAAAGATGATCAGTCGTGTTGCCATAAACACTATGGCAAAGATAACAAAAAGACTCTTGCAGGTTTTCTCCCACTTGGCATAGTTGAATAACTTGGCAGACTGAAAAAGAAAAGAGTTGTATTGTTAATCTGCCACATTCCTGGTTTAGATTATACCATGATCGAACTACATTTGCTGTTTACAATCTAAAGCAGGTGGGTTTCTATTGGAATTACATACACATTGTTTTTAGGGTTCTTTTCGGACTGGAATTTTTTATGTTGTGTTTTTCTGTCTTTCCCTTCTCCTTTTCTCTAGCAGGAAAACAACAACATTCTCACCCTAATTTTCTGCCAATGAGAAGTATTCTACCAGACAGTCTTAACTTCAACAACAGTTCTTCTCATGTGATTGTTTAATAGTGAGTCTTACTACAGTTTGAGATGGGGTGAGGTTGGAACTGGGAAGACTTTGCTTAGGGAAGGCTACTGGCCCAGATGGTGTGTGTCCAAGGCTGCTCAAAGACTGTGCTGCCCAACTGTGTCAACCTCTCCACAAGATTTTCAACCTCAGTCTCAAGCTGGGGCAAGTGCCAGCTCTGTGGAAAACTTCTTATGTTGTGCGGATACCAAAAATAAAATGTCCAGCTGAGCTGAATGACTACAGGAGGGAGGCAGCATCAGACACAGAGATGCAAGGTGATTGGACAGACTGGTCAAAAGAGCTGGATATGTGATTGGAGGTTGGACACACTGGAGGAGGTCATGGAGAGATGCACTGTTAAGATGTTGGAGACCATCATGAATTGCCCGGCTCATCCGCTGCACAGCACCTTCGTGGATCGGAGAGGCAGCAGTGGACGGCTCCTCTCTCTCCTTTGCAGGATGGAGAGATTCAAGAGATCCTTCGTTCCTACAGCCATCAGGCTATTTAATTCAAGAGTCAACAGACTAACTGAACTTCCCCTCAGGGATAAATAAAGTATTTTTGATTTTTATTTGATTTACCAAACATTTGGCTGTTACAATATACTGAAAGGTGAGAATTTGAGTGTGGGGCAAAAGCTAATTTGAATAGATATTGCTATCCCAAATGTTTTTCTAAGCTCTACGAAAACTTTTTCCCACATGACTTCATGTAGGATTTTGGATGATAACATTACATATATATAGCCAGTGTTTTGTCACGTTCTTAATTCAGAGTAGCAGAGTACCTGCACAAAAACCATTACTTCAAATAAGAGACTAAAATCCACACAACACAGAAATCTAACAAATCAAAGAAAACAGTGAACCAACAACTCTGCTCGGTAAAAATTACTGTGAGCAGTCTTTGAAAAACACAATATGTGCTGCGTTGGACATGGGCAACGACAAAATGGATTTTAGCCACACAAACAAAGGGCAACCTTAGTGTATGGTATAAAGTTGGGCAGATAAAGTCATTTTTTCACAAGAATCGTGCACATGGTGGTACAAGCACCAATTTTGATGTGGTAAGTCTCTTGCGGTTACTTAGCAAAATTGTCCGATTGGCCACTTAGAAATCCAAGATGTCCACCAATATGGTCTTACAGAGTTAATTTCCCCCCCCCAGAAATGGATTTAGTTTATCAATCTTTTTTGGTGTCAAATCACATTTTTTTAAATTAATGTTTCTGTTATCTCAGTTGTGTATTTTGCCCATTTTTGGGCTGGTTCTAGGTTTTTATTTTTCGTTGTAGTGTGTTTATCTGCTCCAGCTTTTTTTGGATGGTAAATTCCAAAAGAAGAGAGATACCAGGCTTCTCGACCCTTCTGCAATAGAAAAGCAATCTCTGCAGGCTCATTGCTGAATATCTTCTCCATGAATTCCAGGAAGTGTGCCTTTATCTTGAGATGACTTCTCTAAGTGAGTGAAAGTGAGATGGGATGAACACTGTTATGCTGATGATACCCAGCTTTTCCTGTCCTCCCTGTCAAATGAGGATATGAAAAGCTTCCATCTCTGCTTATCTCGACATGGATGACAGAACACGACCTTCAGCTTAACGTCTCTAAGACTGAGCTTCTTGTCATTCTGGCCCGTCCCGCCTTATATCAGCGTATTAATATTTAGCTTGATCTATGCATCTATGCTATTAGCTTGTGCTCACAAATGGTAAATGGACTAGTGCTTTTCTAGTCTTTGCGACCACTCAAAACGCTTTAGTCTACAGATAGTGCTCCTTCACTCATTCACAAAAACATTTATACTAGTGGCCAAGGCTACCCTAAACCTGCCACCATCAGGAGTTTATTCACACACCGATGAACACATTGGAAGAAATTTGGGATTAAGTATTCTTGCCCAAGAAAACTTCAACATGTAGTCTGCCATGGTCAGGAATCAAACCACTGATCAGTGGGGGGCTGCTCTACCAACTAAGCCACAGTTGCCCAAAACTCTGCATGCATTATGCACTAATGCAATATACTGCAATATTTCTTGTGCTGTGATGTTCAAACTAAGCAAAACTAATTTTGACTCAGTTGACTCTTGCTACGGTTCATAGCTTGCTGTGGTGACCTATATCACTGCCCTGTAAAATAACACTGATCATTTTCATGCACTGAAATGAAAACGTATTAAAATATTGACACAGAATATAATGAGCTGTTTTGCAGGGCTATTAAATATCAGTTGGTGATAGAGCTGTTTAAACTTGTTTGGCAGTGACTGACCTCCAGTAAAACATCAGAGGCATCATGGACGATCATGACCAGCGTTCCTATTCGGATGTAATTGACACACCAGGAAAATGCTAAAAGGGCCAGTGTGGTCAAGTGGTGGATGATTTGCTCCTTAAAGTCCTGAAGGAAAAGAAAGGAAAATGCAATGTTTGTCAATGTTTATCTAATGTAGAACACATATGGTCTTTACCAGACTACAAAACTAGAGTCCCACCTGAGGCTACAAGGACAGACAGACAGACAGACAGACAAGTCTAGTGTAGAGTGTGTCTCAGTTTTTAGGGGATGGGGTATGTGTGTGGATTGCAATTGTTTAGAACTTTCAGTTTTCGGACTAAAATGCATTACTTGGAGCCTGGCAAGATGCATTTGTGTTTATATGCAGTAATTCTTGTGTGATCTCATATTGCAGGAATTCATCTGCAGAGCAAAGAAACTGATCATATGCTCATTTAAGCAATAGGATCTACAGTTTTGGAATTTTCTCAAAGCACAGAGTCATTCAACTGTCTCATTGACTGAAATCTTTCTGTCTGCCTCCCTCTCTATTTGTTTGTCTACCCCTTTTTATGTCTTTCTGTCTGCCTGTAGTTCTACATGTCTCTGTCTCTCTATCTCTCTGTCTGTCTATGTTTATGTCTGCCTGTTTGCTGTATTTCTGTCTGTCTGTCTGTCTTTGTTGCTGCCTTTGTCTGTCTTTCCATCTCTGTTTCCCAATCTACCTGACTTTTAATTTCTACAAATGTTTCATACTTTTAACTAAACAAACCATTAAATTAATGATAACAGATAAAGCTGAATAGTTTATTGATATTAATTGCAGTTAATGACATCATAAAACTGTGTGTATGTGAAATAATTGCTTTGGTAGCTTGTGTTATTTGGGATTTCAAATTATACAGTGTTTAATGTTTTGAGCTTACATTTTTAAATACTACATGCAGTAGATTGCTTGACTCATTATGTGAACATACTGAGTCAAAGCTTTATGTTACTTCTATCATGGGGGAAAAAGCTCCTGCACACCTGAGGATTTAACCCTCAGGTGTGCAGGAGATTCAAGCAAGTAGAAAATCTGAGCTCCAACAATTGCTACTCACCTTTCTTTTGACATCGAATGCAACGCTTAATAGAAGAGAGCCATAGAAGCTCATCTCCAAGATATAATACCAGTACTGAGACTCCAGCATGGACTGCAGACAAGAGACAGAAAGAGATGGACAGCATGTAACATGAGCACCTCTTTTACACAAGACTAGTAATAATCATGTGTACATCATAAGGTAATAGTGTAACTAGAAACACGTTACTGAACAACACTGATTATGGTGTATAAAAAGCTATACAAACCTGCTTTGGAAAACCTGTCCATACTTCCCTAGGGTCATAAAACCATTCTTTCTGCAAAAACATTGGAAGAAAATGTTATTACAGAGGTATTACCTTATGATAGATATGAAACTATATCCACAATGCTGCAAATAACTTTGTGAGTTAACCACAGCTATTTCTGGCTGAGATAGACTCATGTTCCAATAATTTAAGCTACTCACGTCATGTAGAGCTAATATTCCTCCAAAGAACGCTGACAGGTAAAAGACCAATCGCCAGCTGTAGGAAGCAAAGGGGACGACAAGAGGAAGATAACTTAAAAAACTGTTTATGCTATGTATTAGTTCATAATATTGCCAAGTGGAGTTATCTATTTTTTGACAGAGAAGTAATGTGGGTAATGTGAGTCTTACCAAAATCTACGACTAAATAGCTGCACTTTCTCTCATACACAAATGCAGAAAAACATTGGCACAGACAGATCTAAATTTCCCCTCATCTCTAGGCATGAAATGTAAACAACTTGGCTAAACTGTGACAAGTGTCAGTTTTCCAGGGGCCTCATGTTTCAGAGCAGCGTGCGCATAAGACTTTTCTGCAACAAGACAATCCTGATGGATGTAATAATCAGAATGTTTCCCTTGCTGTTGGCTGTTGAAAGTACGACAATAGCATCATCACACACACTCTCTCTCACACACAGTAGTGACCTGGCCTCTCTGAACTTCTTCAGGACTCCTGGAAGGTCCTGACATCGTCTTCTTCTGAACCAGCATTCAATTTGCCTCACTGTTAAACTACTTTTCTTGGAAAGCCCATTAATGTCTGCCTAGAAAGGTATGAAAACACACACATGGTTACTCTGTCAGAGTTGAATGTACAATAATATCTTTAGGAGCTTGTTTTTTAAGGACCCGTTGCTGTCATGTTGCTTTGTGAAACGTACTGAGTGAAAATCCAAGCTACTGAAATAACAGATAACACACTATAGCATATTGTCTGCCACATGAAAACAGCAGAGAAACATCTATTAGCAAGTACACTTACACAAAGGTATTTAGAAGTTTCCATCAAAAATACATGCGCTCATTTTTTTCTTTCAGCCACATGCAGATATATTATGATATTTCAACAATATAATGCCTATAGCCTCATCACACACAGTTCAAAATGAATGTGCTTGTTTCAGATTTAAAACGGTGCTTTAAGGAAGCGTTGAGGTGATTATAGTAGATCTCATGATGAATTCAGCAAGTCAGTCTAACCTAGTCAGACTTTCATAAGGACTACATTTACAAAGGCCAACATGACTCAAGAGTGAGTACAACATATACATAGAATCATATTTATTATAAATATCTTACTTTCTTAAATCTTCTTTCTGAAGTCAACTTGTAATTGAAACGAAACAGCTCTTTGCCACAATCTAATGTCACCTGACATTTATAGATATTAGATCACGTCAGAGTGTTACTCAGTATCAGTATATTTTGATGTGAAACTTTAGCATTAAACTGGTTTCAAATCTAAAATATGACAATTCCACTTCAGGTGGACATCCTCAAAGGGTCCAAAACTGATTTCAGGGCATTCTCTTGAGTGATTTCAAAATTGAAGATGTTTTTCTAACTTTTAGTGTGCTGATCTTGGGGCCACTTTACCTTAGCAGGATTTCTACATTGATTATTGTAGTAAAGCTCCAGGACGGTGTTGTCCTCTGCCTTCAGACGGACTCTGTGCTTGATCCCAGCAAAGACAGCAAGTGGTGTTGCTATCCACCTGGAACACATTAACACATACAGTTTAGAATTAAAAAAAATGTCAGTGTCAGCATTGGGCATACAGTGTATGATGGATAACGTTTAGTTTGATTGATGGCATGTTTCTTTACAAATTACTCAATACGCCAATAGAAGTCGTTTGTGCTTGAGTCCAAGCTCTGTACAGGGTAAGACCTAGCCCAAGAAGATAAATGTGTGTTATTCCTTTTGATTGATGCTCATTCTGGCAGAGGTGCAGCACGACCCCGGTCACCTGAGCCCAGCGCTGAACTACTATACATGGGATCACGAATAAAAGACTTGCATTTGAGACTAGCATTTTCTCCGGCTCTGTTGTTGGACTTCCAATCAACAAACTGTGGATTCTAACACTCAACACAGTTGATTGGAAATTGTCTTGGTGCAGTGCTCATTAAAATAAGATGAACACACATATAAAGAAAACACTGAAAGCATACATTTATAGAATCATTCAAAAACACAAGGAACCTAAATTATTAGGAATTGATGTGTTTACCTTTCAAACAGGTACCTGACGAGCAAGAAGGCAAAAGTGTAGGGGACAGTGACATAGAGATGAGAGGCTTTGGCATGGACCCGGCCATCCCTGTCTTCCAGGTCAGTCCAAGTTAGGTTCCCAGGCAACCAGATTCTATCCCACCAGAACCACTGGTACAGTGTGTCAAACATCGTTCCACCCTAATACAGCCACCAGGGGACACAACCACGAGATATTAATAACCAATATACATTCAGCACTTTCTGTAGCTAATAGGTGATAGACAGATCCAAAGAATCCAAGGAATCAGCTGCCTAGGAAGGTTCAGTAGAATTTACAAGTTACTTTCAATATTTACGAGGAATACCCACTGAGGAGCATGACCTGAATAAAACGTGAGCGGATGTTCTATCGTGCAATCCACACTGTCTCTTAATCTACATTGACAGCTGTATAAATCAGACAAATATCCAGCTGTATATGTATTTTGAAGTTCTTAACAACATGTTCATTGATACCTCGAGGGTCACGCGCTGTCTGTGAGCTTCCCCTCAGTCACTATGGTTACGGTCGGTTGATGTCTGTCAGCAGCAGCTTGGAGCTGAGAGGGCCTGCCTTCAGTTTCCACGTACGTACGATTGATTGATAAAATGTATAATATATTGATTGATTTTATATCCCCACCCACTGTATCAAGTGAGTGGAAACTGCATGTAGTGAAACAGGAACACAAACAGATTGATCAATCAATGTGGATGTGGATGTTGTTAATAAGTTATACACCCTTTATTATCATATTCATACTTTTTTCCATTGACAGACGTTCTATACGCCCTACTCTCACATGCTGTATTTGTACAAAATTAAATATATTTTTCTAATAGCCTACTGTACAATTCATTATATTCTGTTTCTTTTGTGTATGAAACTGTCAATAAAGTAAATTTTGAAGTTTTAATGTTGGAGAAGTACATTCAGTGGTCCATAAAACCTGTGCTGACCAATCAAATCTAATGTTAAATAGTCCATGAGCCAGGGGTTTGGTCATGCCAATATGGAGGGACCATTTATTATCAGAATTTTTTTGAAAGAGTTGTAAAATGCATTGCAGTAGTAGTAGGTTTCTATGTGCTATCACTTCAATCTGTTTACCGGTCACATTTTTATGCCACTGAGGAAAACAGAAATTGACCTTAACTTTAATGCTGTGATAGGGAAAATTCTGAATGCCTCTGCAAGTGCTCTTACAGTATCTCCCTAACTTCATATTGAATTGATGTGTATATGGGTAGTTCCATTATGGAAGAAAAAACAGAGCTTTAAAATGATATGTTACATAAATATTAATAATTGTAGAAGCCATTGTAATCATGGTCTTGTTTGGTTGATAAGAGCTTAAAATGTTGTGATAAATATTAGTAAAATTTAATTAAGTTACTCAGGAAGTTCAAATTTGTGTACTCTGTAAAGTCAAAACAATAACAAAGTATTTATTTCGTTCAATTATTTATTGTTTATATATTCCGCAAATAGTTGTTTATGGGTGGAGTTTGTAATCATAAATGGCAGGACGCACAGGTGGTGGTGGAGGGAGTTTTCTTTGTTTGATGGAAGTGATGAGGAGCGTCACGGGTAATGTTTTTTGACCGTGCTTGAATAGCTATGTTTTTGGAAGTGTTACAAGTTGGACATGGATGCTGTGGTTTTCTTTGATGACGAAAATAAATGCAGAGATAAACAACGGATCCGTGAGTAAAGCTGATTCATTTCATATTGTGGAGAAAAGTGGACACGCGTTAAAAATGCCCAGAGCGGCTCCTCCCACTTAAGTGACATTTAAACTTTGTAAGAAATTGCCACTACAATAATAATGACATTTGTTATCAGAAAAAAACAACTTTGTGCAGTTTGTTTCTGGCTCACGAATAAAGTTTGTGTCTGTTCAATTTGTTGCCACTACAGGAAAAGGTCTGTGCACAAAGTTTATTTGTCTTTTCAAATCAGAGTCACATGAAAATACGCATATTTGTTTTGTCATTGTCTAAGAGAAAACACTAAAAGCACGTTATTGAAAGCGTCAGTTTGTTCAATTATTTAAGTCACATAATGAAAAATGAAAAAAGGAAGTGCAGAGTCAGAAGAAGGGACTGCTTCTTTTCAAAGTAAGAGTCGCAGGGTTTGAAATGTGTTGGCTGCATCCATAGCAATCTAACTTTAATAAATAAACAAATAGCTAAAATAATGAACCTAATTAATAATGGACGTATTAACATGAGTCATAATGGATAAAGGCTGACAATCATAGACTGTGCAAGTTTCATTTTAATGAGCATAATGATTTCAATAACAAGGAGCAACTGGTGTTTACTGCTTACTGATAGGACAGTAGGACAGTGCAGCTAATAAAGGCTGACTTTAATGTTAGCTAGCATTAGCATCATACTTTTTAAAGCCTGCAGTTTCATAACTTCAGTTGGGAAACCTGAAGTGTACTTACAGTTAGCTTTTTAATATATTTATAACTTATTTTCACGTACTGTTAAAGTTATGTTGGTGTCTTATAAAGTTTGGGAGATATTGCAGATAATGGGATGGAAACACAAACAGCCAGAGCTGTAGTCGAATTTCTACTCTACACAGTACAAGAAATAATGTGTTTTTTGTATGTTGTCTTCTAGGTACATTCACATACAGTGTGTACAACCTGTGCACTACACACTACTTCAGGGGTGTCAAACTGATCCAGTAAAGGGCCGAGTGGCTGCAGGTTTTTGTTCCAACCAAGCAGGAGCACAGGTGATACTGATAATTAATCAACTGAGTGAAGACAGTTCAGGTGATTGAATGATTGGATTCAGGTGTGCTTCTGCTTGGTTGGAACAAAAACCTGCAGCCACTCGGCCCTTTACTGGATCAGTTTGACACCCCTGCACTACTTGATATGTGAGTCAACTATAATATCAGTGAATGTGGTTTAAACATGTGTTTCCTTTCTTCAGCAGACACACCAGCACTGATGGAGTCTCTAAGAGAACTTCATCACTTCACCAAAGACTTTCTGAGAGAGCAATGCTGACTTGTCCTCCATCCACCTGCCCTCCTTTCCACATACTGCCAAAAGATCACCAAGGATGAAGCAGCTGGCCTGTTTTTACACTCAGGCACTCTCAGTCTTTACACAGGACATTAGTGTGAAACCAGCACAGATGTTGTGGCTTCAGTTTACAGGTTACGATTATTAGTCATGACGAAGTCAGATCGGCAGAATGACTTTGTTTTTTTACTTTTGATTGTTTTCTCAACTTTGCAAGAGAAAGATATTTGGTAATTGTAATTGTACTTAGTTGAAAAAAGAACATGTGACCTACTGTATGTGTCATCATTGACGTTACCACGACACCTTACCATGACAAATAATGCAGGGAGAGATACACAACCTGCCAGAGCTGGAGTGTAGCTTCTACTCTATTCTTCTACAGTACAAGAAAAATGCTTTTTTACAACTTTCCTATGTTGTCTTTACTTCTAGGTTCTTTCACATATGAACAACTTGTGAACTGCTTATTCTACAGGCTTCTCTCATCAACCCTGCATTTAAAACACGACGGCAGCTGAGAGATTCTTTACACAGGACATTAGTGTGAAACCAGCACATATGTTGTGGTTCCAGATTATAGGTTACAATTATTAGTCAAGGCAAAATTATTAACTGTGGGATATATTCTTGTGGTAAGTAATTTGATTATGGGCAAAAAAAAAAATTAAAGAGTGACTAGTCTTACGTCCTGCAAGATTTTTGATTATTGTACGGATTTGAAGAAATAGCAAATGGACTTTGTGTTATAATTGTGTGTGTGTGTGCATTTTTTATGTAAAGCCAGAAGCCAATTGGCATTTTTCAAAAAAAAATTTGAATTTTTTATTTCTAATTTAATCCAATATCCCGTTTTTTGAGTTTT
>CAFUXE010000904.1:191490-202085 GCA_903364295.1 Serranus cabrilla
AGTAGTGACCTCCCTTTTGTCTTTTCCTCTCCTTTGGCCCACCAGTCTCCATCGTTCACTCTTTTCTCTCTCTATTGTCTCTCACTGTAATGCATTGCAGACAACGGGACTCTAATCTGGAATGCCAACCAACCCTGTGATGTCACAGCTCATAGTACTACAAGATGGCAGCACCCTTGCCACGAAAGTTAAAACTGTCCTCCATTTTTCTTTTATGTTTATATTTGTGACATTTGTTATACAATTATTGATAATAGGACTCAATCTAACATATTAGGGTAATTTGTTTGACTGCTTCATCTCCACTTTAAAGCATGTATTGTGGAGCACAGTGGCATTGACATATTTCGTCCACTAGATAGCGGCAGTTAGTGAAGGCAATATGGTCACTGACACAATAATATAAATTCGCAATATAAATTTCAGATGTTCCGGACCACCGATCACCACCAAAATCACCTGTTCCTGTCCCAATACAGACGTCCAAAAATGTCATCGAAATCGGTGCAGTACTTTTTTTGCTATTTTGTACACAGACTCACGAATGGACGGACAGACTGAAAAACACTGGCAATCGCTCCTCCCTGGCCCTTGGTGGAGGTAAATATGTGTAACCATGGGAAATGGGCACCAAACAATAGAACCATGTCGGGCAATTTAGAGTCACCTAAGCTGCATGTTTTTTGGACTGTGGGAGGAACCCACGCACACATGGGGAGAACATGCATCTCCACAGAGAAGGGCCACAGGTCAGGATTGAACCAACAACCCTCTTGCTGTGAGGCAAGAGTGCTGACCACTACACCACCGTGAGGCCCCTATTACCTTATATTCATTAATTTAACAAAACCCAAAGTAACCCGTTGGTTCATATCAATTGAAAATGTATGTGACCTGGATGATGACGTAGGCCACTTAATGAATATTATTACCGGAGATCAAGAAAACTCCTGGTTGGTGCTCAGTTCATAGGCTTTATACTTTTGAATAAGCTTTATGTCTGAATCAAAGTTAACACAAATGTCTTTAATGAAAACAGGGATTCATCTGAGAGACTGTGGAATTAGGGGGTCAGACACGTGAGAGCAGATGATCAGGCAGAAGTACATAGGGGAATATCCAAAAACCAGGGTACCGTGCGGGCAGGGTTGATACACGAGGAGACAGTCCAAACAGCGAAGGTACCAACAGGGATCAGGCAGTCTCAGGAGAACAACTTGGGAAAGGTAGTCAATCAGGCTGGCAGTCAGGAAAAACACTGGTAGGTTACTCACAGAGGATGATAACGAACTGACACAAAACAAAGGAAGCACACGGTATTTATACACACTGGGAGGAGGGGTTAACGAGACACAGGTGAAGCACATTAGGGCGGGGAAAGGTAATCACACAAGCAGGAAAGGAGGGAACAGGAAGTAAAGACACCAGACATGAAACAGGAGGAAGGGTGACAAAATAAGACAGGAAGTGACAGGATAAACACAACAACACTATTGCCTGGGAGTTGTAGTGACACTTTATACGAATCTAGCTTTTGCAAAATATTGTTGTTTAGATTCTTAATATCCGATTATGACTTTAAATCACAACATAATTAAAAAAAACATTGTTGGATCATTCCAAGTTTTTGATAGCGGACATGTGGAAACTTTGTGAGGAGTTTGTTGATGTGAGAGGGTATTTAGTATACTGTCAGTGCAAAATAGATGAAAAGTAGTGACAGGAAGTGGTCAAAGTGCTTCTTACATCACCATTCATTTTTTTCCCCTCTCAGCTTGTCTGTCTTTTTTTTGTTAAGAACTTAATATTGGGCCTGCACTCTATTTTTAATGTTAATAATGTAAACAGCTAATCATCTACCTCAGTCTGTAATATTTAAAGTGGAAATGAAACCGTACACCAAATTAACCTTATTTGTTGATTGAGTCCTATTCTTATCGATAATTATAAAACAAACGTCAAAAATATAAACTGAAAGGTTAGTTAAGTCAGCTTCTTAGCAGACAGGGTTAATGTGTGCAGCTCTGACTATGGGGTCATTTAGTAGAGGGGAAATTAGGGCTTTTAAGGTTGCATTCCTGAGTTTGGATGTAGGTTATAAAAGTCAATGATTTAGAAGGTAAAGTTCCTGTGAGCTGGCAAGAGTGAGATAGGGATATAGAGGTACTCCAGTGACAACAGACATTTACATAAACACCATAAATTCTATAGTAAAAGTCTAACATAAGGTGACCAGCTCTGGTTGGCTGCAGGGTCATCCCAAATTGTCCAATTGCGAAGTCCAACCTATTGTCGGGGTTTGGCCTAAACCCAGAAGATAAATGTGGAAGAGAGATTTGATTCTTCACTCTGTACTGTGGTCTGACTTGGGTCACTGCAGAGTCCAGCGCTGCACATTGCATTGGGTTATGATTCTTTCAATAAATGGTCAACTCTATTCACTTGTTTTGAGTTTTTGTAAAAACCAAGTGTAGACTAAAGAACCGGGGCAGAGCAGGAAGGCTTTAAGGCCTGCAGCTCTAACAAAACATATAAAAGAAAAACGGAGCACAGTTTTAACTTTCATGGCAAGGGTGCCGCCATGTGGCAGTACTATGAGCTGTGATGTCACCGGGTTGTTTGGCTTCGCTGTCCTGATGAGAGACCCATTCACCGCAATGCATTACAGTGAGAGATTATAGCGAGAGAAAAGAGGGAACAATGGAGACTGTTGGCCAAAGGTGATGAGAAGATAAAGAGGAGGTCACTACTGCATTGCTCCTGGGTATAAAAATATATTTTGCTAAGTTAAGGCCGAGGACAAAGCAATCTATTTTCATAAACCTCCACTGAAACAGAGAGCAGAACTGCTGCGCTGGTCGGCGGCACTGAAGAGGAAGAGCCCTCCGATGGGCCGGACTCCACGGTCTGTAGTGAACATTCTCTGGAGGAAGATTACATGATGCTAATGGTCCACCGGACTAACAGATTAAACCCAGAAGCTGCTCAGAGTGTTTTTAATTACACCGCCTGTAACCAGAGCTCCACTGACCGGCTAACACGCTCTGACTGTGGGTCCGCGGCATCAATCGACCGTAGTGACAGTGTGTTAAAATGCGCCAGGCAAGCAGGGGAGAGACAAGTAGAGTACACTGTTTGTTTTGGCGTATGGGCATAGTTGATGACTTAGTACCTTCCGACTTAACTTCACCTACTCTGTGTTGAATTGCTGTGTATCGTCTCCGGCGTCCGTCAAAAATAGAAGCTGTGCATACCGGCTGCGTTGAGTCCGGAGGGCCACAGCTTAGATGGAGCTGAGACGCAGCAATGATGGACCCGGTGGAATTCCACACATTGACTAGAATGGAAACCTATCAGCTCCGCAGATGCTCCACAGACGCGCCGCAGACACGCCGCAGACGGAACCCTGTTAGGGTCGCCAGCGACCCGTTTACAGGTTTAAAATGTACAAAAGTGCCATACAAATTTGTTTAATTTTTAATTTTTTTTTAAGTAAATTATACAATGCTCTGGTGAAAATTATAGCATTTGTGGTGTTAGGGTCGGTTTCGACTCTGTCATAATACTAGCTTATAAAGCAATACTTAGTACCAAAACTGAAATCATAAGCATACTGTCAGCTCAATAACACTGTAAACCAGCAGCCCACTGACAGCTAGCTTCTCTCCTAACCCCTTTGAGCTTTAGTTAGGCGCTGACAAACAAACAAATGGCAGACATGTCCAGGCATGTAAGCCATGTAAGACCAATTCAGTTTAGAGTTGGTGACCTGCACAGTACACCTTGCAGTTTGTGGCATGCAGAAATGAGAAGAAGATTTACAGAAAGCCAAGTTTTGGATCACATCTTTGCTGAAAATGACGCAGGGGACACAGAGCCCCACAGTGATTCGGATGAGAAGGTTTCTGAGGAGGAAGACAATGTTGAGTTTCAACCAGATGTCAAATGCAAATTGCATCAAAATGACCCCTGGGATCACAACTCAGAAACACACTCAAAAGGCAAAGCCTTATAACAGTTCCACCCAAACTAAGCTGCCATTAATTTGCAAAAAAAATGATTCTGCAAAGAAGGCTGAAGTCACTATGGCACTGGCTATTGCTGAACAATGTTCCATGTTGGCATGTGATCATATTGGGGAAGCATGTAAAGCTGCGTTCTCGGACTCCACTGCTGCTACACACTTTAAAATGCACAGGACAGATTCAGTCTCCTTTTTGATGAGTCCACAGATGTAAGTGTGTCCAAGTACCTGGGGGTTGTGATAAGGTATTTTAGTGACACCAAACACACAATTGTCTCAACATTTCTGGGGCTTGTTGAGTTGGAGGGAGGAGATTCCAGGTCTATCGCTCGTGCTATTGTGGCTTTTTTGGAGAAGTGTAGTCTTCAAAAAGAGAAACTCCTGGGGATAGGGACTGACAATGCTGCTGTCATGACGGCAATTAATAATGAGGTCCATAAAGTGCTGAAGGAGGAGTACCATCCCCCGTAGTGTGGAGTACTTGGTATGGGACACTTATAATTGGTTTTCTGTGTCTCCCAAGCGCAGGGAGGCCTACAAGGCCATATATGAGACCATCAACTGTGGGGAAAAACCATTACAAATCACCAAGGTGTGTGCCAAACGTTGGCTGTCCATTGAACCAGCGGTTTCACGCATTTTGGACCAGTGGGAGGCACTTAAACTGCATTTCCAGATCACCAAGTCCAGTGAACACTGCTTCATGGCTGAGGTTTTATACTCCATGTACAATGATCCTCAAAACATATTGCATCTGACTTTTTTGAAGTCAGTGCTGGGTGAGGTCCAGTTGGCCATCAAGGCTTTTGAGGGAGAGCAGGTGGATCCTCTGAAACTCCTTGACAGCTTGGTTAGCCTGATAAAGTCTTTGAGTAGCCGGGTGCTGAATCCACTGACAAATATTGACGTACTCTAAGAGCCAATTAATGGATACATCAGTCCCTTGGTTACCTTTATGAGTCAAAGGCAGCTGAGCTCCACCTCGCGCCTGAGGAGAAGGACAATGTCCGAAAGCGGTGTGTAGCCTTCATCATCTCTCTCACAAATGAGCTGAGGGTGAGACTGCCGGACAACACTGAAGCTTTGCAGTACATGTCCATTTCCAATGTAGAGGAAACATTAAAGCACAATAAGAGCCTGGGAGAAATGGAAAAAAATAGCAAAGCTCCTTGGCTACTCTCTATGGAGATGGACAAGATTGTCCAGCAATGGCGTGTCATCCACCTTTGTAAGTGGAATGAAACCAAAAACACAGTGGGCTTCTGGAGTGAGATTTGGAAGTTCAGGGATGCAGCTGATATCAACCCATTTCAGGAACTTGCCATGGCTGCTGTGTCTGTGTTGTCCTTGCCACACTTGGATGCTGAAGTCGAGAGACTATTCAGCCAGATGGGTGTGATAAAACGCAAACTGAGAAATCGGATGTCCTTGCAGACCCTGAACTCCATCCTGTATGTCTGATATGGTCTGAAGTTGTCTGGTTAGGCTTGGTATGAGCACAAGCTGCCTAACAATGTTTTGCAGCTTTTTGGCATATCTGCTGCTTTTTTATTTAAGTCAGCTCCCTTAGTTGCTGAACCTGCCATAGAAAGCCTCAACCAAACTGAAGATGACCTACTCTTTCTGTGAGCCAGCACAGTGAACCTGAATTAGAGCCAGACTAGTTTGTTTGTCTAGTAATGTTTTACTGTGACTTGTTATAGGTGGAACATAAGGTTAGAAACTAAACCAAACTTAAGAAAACAAAAAAATAAATAGAGGGTTTTCACGGCGCGCCATCAGCGCGTCATCGCTACCCGAAGTCGCCATGTTGGAGGCACTCGCTGTAAAAGAATGAATGGGGTGCAATGGAGAATTGTCCGCTTGCGACACTTTAAGTGACTTTTGCCTTGTATAAAAAACAGAAAAGCTCCCTAAAACGCATACATAATACAAACGGAATACAGGGAAGAACTTGGACCACAAGAGAAGGCTTGACATTTCGAGAAATTGCGGTTTATAGAGGGTTTTCACGACGTGTCATGTTGGAGGCACTCTGCTCCACAACAAAGCACAGGTACTGAAGTAGATCCCGAAAGCCGACACGGAAAATGGTTAATTACTGCCGTTTTTTAGGTTGTACTAATAGGTCAGACCGAGAAACACATTTGGAATATTACCGACTTCCAAAAGTTATGAAACCACTTAATATGACATTTTGCATTGTCACATCGAATCATCTTCCCAAACTCAACCTGGCCACAGACACACCAGGTTGTTTCTTGACCACTGGCACTTGCAGCACAATCAGAGCCATGTGACTCAGCTGAGGCATATTTTCCAGGTTGTGAGGACACAGTGGCCATGGTAGATGAAAGCCTTGTGTAAAATTTACCAAATAACTCAGGCATAATGGCTGTGTCGAAAATGTTCTTGCTTTTCTGGCATATCATATCCCAGAACTGTTCCTCAAATAAAATCTGCTCAACATGCAAATTCTTTTCTGTCCAAACAACAAGGTTGCATACCCCAAGTTGAGTTTGCACCTGATAGAAATACTGGTGCTTTTGGTTCAGTGTCAATTTCCCTTCACTATCCTTCTCCAAGTAGGATACACTGTCTAACTTGTCACTTTTCACACAGAATGGACATTTAACTTCAATCACACTGACACCACAACAATCACAAGTAACAAAGCCATCAGGAGAAGCACCCAAGAATGGCACACTTGGATTTATGAAGAAACCTATTTCGTGTACTTTCACATTTTCATGAGATTCCTTATGTATGTCTATAAACATGTCCCGTGCAAATTTCTCATGATTACATCCCCAGGTAGTGGGTTTTGATGTGAATTTGTATGACTCAGGATAGCACACACTTTTAATGAAGCTCTGTGCTGGTTGTTTTGGATCAGTGCAACATGCAGTTTTCATTTTAGATGCTGTAATTCGACCAGCACGAAACCAAAACCACAGTTTAGAGGAAGCTTGGTCCCTTGTAGCGGCCGCAACTGCCTTTGCTTGCTCCTCTGATACTCAAATGTCAACATCTTTGCATATGGACAATAGATCACTATAGTCCATGTGAACTGCTTCATCCTTTCTCAATTAAGTCAACACAGGAGGGAAGTTTTCTCCAATCACTTTGGGGACAAAACTGTCAGAGTAAGGCTCAATCAGGGACAAAATAGCAGACTTTGATCCAGTTGCGCTAAGATCACTGAATAATGATGACAGTTCATCACTGGTTGGCTGTTGTGTTTTCCTAAGATCACTAGCACTTTGTCCCTCAAGTGACTGTCCATGAGCAGCATAATTCATCTTGCCAGCTCTTTTACTTGAGATCTCTTTGTTAAGTCAATCTTCCGGCATTCACCGTTTCTTCAATGAGAAACAATAATGCAGCAACATGTGTGCATGTCTCTCCGAGGCCAGCCATACATGTACAATGGGCTCTAAGTATACGACCAGACTTCTCAGCGATTATCCAGGGTTCGAGGGGTGTTTCTCGGATTGACTGAGAATGGAGTACCTGAATGAAAGACAAGAAAACAAAATTTTAGACTCTAAGAATAACAAAATAGTTTCTACCCACTTCAATATTGAAATAAATAAATAACAGGTAGGCTTATCTGCAACACTGATTCACAATTGAGGCCCCCAGGCATCTATAACTGAATGACTGAATGATACCTTTGTATGATTTAAGGTCTTCTGCTGTGTATGGGCTCGGTGAGAAAACCAGGTAGTTCACAATGTCGGGATAGGCAAGTGAAGGGAGAATCCCCGGGTTGTCATGTATCCAAGAAGAGGGAACTAACTCGTAGGGATCTGCGCCGCCAATAAACCGCAATTTCTCGAAATATCGAGCCTTTTCTTGTCGGCCAAGTCCTCCCCTGTAGTCCCTTGCATCTTGGATGTGTTTTACGGAGCTTTTCTGTTTTTTAGACATGGCGAAATTGACTTATATTGTCGCAAGCAGACAATTCTCCATTGCACCCCATTCATTCTTTTACAGCGAGTGCCTCCAACATGGCGACTTCCGGTAGCGATGACGCGCTGATGACTCGCCGTGAAAACCCTCTATAAACAAAAAATAAACAAAACTAATCAAAACAACAAAAATAAATAAAATTTTAAAAAGTAAGTAACTCTGTCGGGATTCCACCGGGTGCAGAACGGCTGCGTTGCGTCTGTATTGCGTCTCCGGACCCGATAGGTTTCCATGCTAGTCAATGTTTGTAATTCCACTGGGCGCATCACTGCTGCGTCTCTGCTGCGTGTCGTCTCCGGCGATCCGGACCCGGCGCAGCCGATACGCAGAGGTTCTATTTTTGCCGGACGCCGGAGACGACACGCAGCAATTCAGCACAGAGCAGATCGTGCGGGACAGGAAGTTACCAAAATAAAACATCCTGTTGACTTCAAAATAAAATACACCGTGCTCACAGCAGATCATATTTCCCTTTGGTACACCTTAAAACAGGGGTGTCAAACTGATCCAGTAAAGGGCCGAGTGGCTGCAGGTTTCTGTTCCAACCAAGCAAGAGCACAGGTGAATCCAATCATTCTAATCACCTGAACTGTCTTCACTCAGCTGATTAATTATCAGTATCACCTGTGCTCTTGTTTTTCTACCATGTTTGGACATATTATACTGTATTATGTTTTCACAGAGTATAACAGGGCCAATTTTAGCATTTGTAAGTATTTTACAGAATGATAATTTTTTGACAAAAATCAACATTTGGACATCCTATAATAAGGTGTTTTTCTTTTGACATTTTTAAATATAATATAGTATGCCATTTTTCCCCCAGTTTTGGACACACTATAATATAGTGTTTCTTGTTTCATATTTTTGGATATACTATATATACAGCATTTTAAACATTTTTTGGGTGAACTACACTATGACCAATTTTGGACGTACTATAATTTGTTTTTTTGTCATCTAGAACAGGGGTTTCAAACTGATCCAGGAAAGGGCAGAGTGGCAGAAACACACCTGAATCCAATCATTCAATCAGCTGAACTGTATTCACTCAGTTGATTAATTATCAGTATCACCTGTGCTCCTGCTTGGTTGGAACAGAAACCTTCAGCCACTCGGCCCTTTACTGGATCAGTTTGACACCCCTGCCTTAAAACCTCACAATGAGCGGAGACAGGCCCGAAGTCAGCGGGATAGATGGAAATTTTCAGGTATTTCACCCATTTGAAGCCATGGATGAAGAGAAGTTAATTTGGGAGGTGGAAAACTACATTGTTTCTATTAGGACACCAACAGAAAGGAGAAGGCATGGAAAGAAATTGCTGAAGTTTTGGGAATGCCAGGTGAGTATAACATATTAACTAATTACCATGCAAGTAAGTTGTAATGTTATTATTACAACAAATATTATTTGTAAATAGCCATTGTTATTCATCTCAATCAGCATTTAGAAAAAATCAGTATATCCTTTTTATTACACAGGACAAGCTGGGAGATTTATTTTTTTTCAATTAATTTATAAAAAAATATACAATTTGAAAGGTTATCATTTTATAATACTGGGATGATTTTGTGTCATGAAAAAATATGTTAATAAGTTAAAGAAGTATAACACTCAATTAAACAGTAGAATTTGCCCTTTGATGTTGGAACTCTTATCTGTAAACTATTCAAACAGACTACAGTCGACTGTTGGGGAAGTGCCACAACTTGAGGCCTCTTGCTTTTCTTATGCTAATTGTATTGCCGACTGCTCCGCAGAGTTGAATGAACTCTCTTCATGTAGTTTCAAACCAAACTGAAATGAGGCGTCTGGTAAGAATAAAAGATAAAGAAAAAGAAATCAAAGCTACCATTAGCTATTATTTATGTTTTTTTTTTGTTTTAGAAAGCTATTTATTTATTTATTTATTTTTTTGAAATTTTTATGCTTTATTAGACAGCCACAGAGAGAATGAAGGGGGGAGATAGGGGGGAAGACATGCGGCAAAGGGACCTTGGGCCGGATTCAAATCCGGGTTTGCCGCAGCAAGGACTTGCCTTACATGGTACGCGCTCTACCAGTGTGAGCAAACGGGACGCCCCACAATTTTTTTTTTTTATCTCAAATGCATACAAAACAATAACAAAAGGAGCTATTTACAATAATAATAATAATCTGATATGTACATGTCTTTTTAGTACAAAATGACCTTTTTAGTCATATCAAACCATCCTATCCGGCCAAGACACACTGCCCTCAGGAGAGGTGAAAAAGGTGCAGAAGATGTCCCTCAAGTTATAGGCCACTGTTTCCTCCCATGTTTCTGACTGGTGCCATGTGTCTCCCTAACTGCTCTGCATCATCCAGCATCCTCTGGTTTTCCCTTGGGGCAAGGCGAAAGTTGTGGAGAATGCATGCAGCCACCACAAGTGTGTTGACATTTTGTGGAAGAAGGTTGATTCTCCTGTGAAGGATTCTCCACCTGGAGGCCAGAATGCCAAAAGAATTCTCCACCACCATCCTTGCCCTTGACAGTCTGTAGTTGAATATCCTCTTGCTTTGATTGAGGTTGTCCGGGGTATGGTCTCATCAGGTAGGGCTTGAGGGGGGAAA
>CAFUXE010000904.1:202727-213862 GCA_903364295.1 Serranus cabrilla
GTGCCATGTGTCTCCCTAACTCCCTAACTCATCCAGCATACTCTGGTTTTCCCTTGGGGCAAGGCGAAAGTTGTGGAGATTGCATGCAGCCACCACAAGTGTGTCAACATTTTGTGTTAGAAGGTTGATTCTCCTATGAAGTATCCTCCACCTGGAGGCCAGAATGCCAAACGCATTCTCCACCACCACCCTTGATCTTGACAGTCTGTAGTTAAATATCCTCTTGCTATGATTGAGGTTCTGTCCTGGGTATGGTCTCATCAGGTAGGGCTTGAGGGGGGAAAGCTGCGTCACCCACCATGACATGTGGCATGTCACCCAGGTGAGCTGCACCTGGCAGAGGAGCACTGGGTGGCAGATGAAGTGTTCCACTCTCCATTCCTCTCCCCAAATCAGATCCAGCATATACACCTCCAGCACTGGTTCTGCCAAAGTCCCCAGCTTGAATTATTCCGAACCTGTAGTCTGCATCCACAAGTGCTAACAGTACAATGGAAAATGTCTTTTTGTAATTAAAGTACTGACTCCCAGACAGTGATGGTGCTTGTATGTGTATATGTTTGCCATCAATTGCTCCCAAGCAGTTAGGGAAATTCCATTTCTCCCAGAACCCCTTTGCCACTTCCCTCCACGTTTCTTCTGTTGGCCTGGTTAGAAACTTCTCCATCATCACCTTCTCAATGGCGGCACACACCATGTGGACAGAATTGGAAACTGTCAAGTGCCCTAGACGGAAGCTAAAAGCTAGGCTGCCCATTGAGTCCCCAGAGGCCAAGTACCTGAGAGGGATGAAACAAAATGCAAAAGTTAGTTATATGTAAAAATGATTTATTGATTTTGTCTCTTTCTTGAAGTTGATGTATGCAAGGCGAGGTGGAAAGCACTGCGGGATGCTTTTATAAAAAGCAGAAAGAAAGGCAATTTGCCAAGTGGGTCTGCAGGTGGGAGTGAAAAAGAGTGGAAATATGAACAGATCATGTCTTTCCTTTTGCCACACATTCAGCTGAGAAGGTATGTAAAACAATAAATGTGTTTTTTACTACTTCAACCTAACAAATGGTCATTTCTGATGTTGTAATTAATAGGTTGTTAAAGTCTTCATTAAAATTCCATCCCAGTCTGACAATTGTGTCATAAAGGTTTTTCTTTTCCTGTCTTAATTATTAATATATTTTTCTTTTAGTTCAATGAGTAATTTGGCTGCGGTGGTCCAGATGGAGACAGAAGGAGAAAGACCTCAGACACCACTGTCAGTCTCTGAGTCTGAGAGCTCCACTGCATGACTGAATCCCCTGCCCCATCACCGGCATTGCCCTCAACCTCTGGGGAGAGACCAAGGCACTCAAGGTCACGTAGCCCTGTAGAGCACACAACATCCATAGTGACCACTCAGAAAAAAAGAAAGGACACTAGAAGGAGCCAACCACCCACATCAGACATTGGGGACAGGCTCATTTCAATTCTACAAGAGCCTGCCCCTAAACCACATATCCCAGATAATGAGCCAGAGGAGTCCTACCACTTTGCTCTAAGCATGTTGCACCGACTTAACAAAGACAGTCGACAGGAAGCAAAAATGTCTTTTTTTTTTTCCAAACTCTACATAATTTAGAGCGGAGACAACAGCGAACTTCTGCCCCCCACCCATTCATCAAGCTGGCCACCCCATCATCCTCCCCCACCTCTAACAGGACTATCAAGTCAAGCCATCGGGCCAAGTTTTCAGCCTGTATCCTGTGTGTTAAGTCTTGTCAACGCCGTGAGCCTGCTCCCTCTCTCTCCATCTCTCTCTCCTCTCTCTCTTTTGACAGCTTTATAAATTCAGCTATGTCTACAGTTACAAACACACGAAGGGCAATAAACAAGACTACCACATGGTGGTTTTCCTTGTGTACACCTTGTTTTAGTTATTTGAGATGATTAAATGTGCGATAAAGCGTTTTGCTCTTCCTCAGGGCACGAAATCACAAAATAACACAAAAGACAGGCACGTAACATAGAGGTGAGATTATGACAAGTTTGTAAAAAAAAAAAAAAGATCAATATTGTCACTTCGGAAATCAAAAATTCTGGCTGTTCGGCTTCCCTGCTGGAGTGTGGATCTGTCCAGGCAGATCAAGCCCATATATTCTGGTCGTGCCCGGGTATTGTTGATTTTTGGAAGAAGGTGATTAGATTACTGAATTTAATGTTAGATATTCAAATGGAGCTGTCTTTTTCCACTTTGTTTCTTGGTGTGCCTCCAAAGGGAATATGTCCTAACGACACATATCTATTCAGGAGTATCCTTGCCGCTGCTAAAAAAGCCATCACTAAATATTGGCTCAAAAAAGAGTCTCCTCCAATGGACCTTTTTTTTTTACAAATAATTGATCACATAAGATAAATGGAACTTATGACCTTCAACCTCCGTCTACAACATCACAAAGGGGAAAAACTCTGGAAAAGATGGGACTGCTTTAAACAATCTGTGGACATTGACAATGTTTATAACAAGTGAAATGTACCTGTGATCCCTTTTGTTTTTCTTCTGTTTTGTTTCGTTTTTTCGTTTTGTTTCCTATATGCCCCTAAATATGCAAAATATAAAATATAAAATAATATAAAAAATATTGTCACTTCTTACACATGCTACTGTCATTCACTTGTAATTTAGCCCTTTTGATAGTTTTTAATACGTGTAGGCTAATTAATCTACATTATATACATTCACAGATCAGATTTATTTATTTATTTTTATGTTATTTTATAAAATTAAATTAGAATGAAACTTTAAATGTATTTCCTTAACAAAAAAATTCAAATTACTTTTTTGTGTTTCATATTGATTCTTGTTGTTGCCAGAGTCCTTTTATCCTTTATATCGGAATTTCTTTAGTTATGTTTTCTCTCATTAACCAGCCGTTACAATGAGCATTTTAGAATTTGCCCAGTACCCTGACAAACTATTTTGCTGAGTCATTTACCAGGCTGGTTTGCATTAACTTTCAGAGGTCTGGTTTAGGGTGGATACTGTAGGCAGCATGCGATTGGTCCTAGAGTAGGAGGCGGGCATCTCCAAAGTTCAACATCTGGAAGAGCTTACTGCTGCTGCTCAGTCACACAGTAACATAGAAAGGCTGAGTGAAATACCATTACCAAAGAGAAAATGTCCTTCTTAAAAGTAGATCCGTCGTCTGATTTCTCCTTCCACAACCTACCTTATGGAATATTCTCCACACCTGAAAATGTAAGTGCAGTTTTCAATTTATAAACATTTATGCAGATCTTCTGTTTAGAGGCTAACATAAAAAAACATAAATGGGGGTCTAAAAGGAAAATGTGATTTTTAGTCCCAATCATATACAAAAACGCATAGCTGCAAAAATATCCTAAAAATGTACCAGCAAGTGTTAAAGGAACAACTGCTACTTTATGGTTCAGACTTCTGAGAACACATTTAGAACTATGATAGTGGAATGGGAGTATACTGTGGATCATCTGTACTTATAGTGTTTTATTTTCCCAGCCCAAGCATCGCATTGGTGTTGCCATTGGAGACCAGATACTGGACCTCAGTGTAATAAAGTCGTTGTTTCGAGGGCCTGTGACTTCCAAACATCAGGATGTCTTTGACCAGGTAAGTTGTATCAATCATAGTTATCAGAGAAGAGACTCTATAAGTGATTTTAGTTGTTAACTGACATTAATCAGATGGATGCTTTATATTAACTCTGTATTAAAACTGTAAAGACAGGCATAATCTTTGAAATCTAAACTTTCTACAATCCTTAAACAGATAATTGGTTACAAAAGTGTCCGTTTGAAAATGTAACCAAAACGAAGCTTGAAATTGTGATATTTCGGTCTCAATTAAAACATATAGTTCAATATCTATAGCATGTGGAGTCACATTTTTTTGTCCAATATTCATGGAAGTTGTGGGCATTCCAAGTAAATAAAATATGTACCTACTAGTAACTTGAGCTGTCAAATAAATATAATGTAAAATGTAACATATTTTACTTTTTTAAGACAAAATTGAGTGAGTATAGGTATTATTTAGCAAAACTAAAAATACTTTGTAAAAGTATCTCAAAATTTAATTGTAGAACAACACTTACTTAGACTATCTGATTGCAAGGTATAATTTGATAGGGTCATGATAGGCCTAATACACAGCAGGCCGCAGCATTAACAGAGAGTCTTTGCTACTTTATTCTCAGACTGTATCCTTTTTTTTCTTTAATCTTGTAAATTCTGAATTGAATTGCATTAATTCTTGAATGACCACAAGTGAGTCAGAAAAATGTAAAAGCTGCAAGAACACATCAATCATTTCTTGTTGCTAATCATGTGGATCCACATGATCATCAATTAATTACATTGCAAGTGAATGTACAAAATACAGTGTGTTCTACGGTGAGCTGCCTTCATTGAGCGGAATGGGCTACCATGTTTGGAAATCTAGTGTAACCATAACCATCTATTGCATAACATAATATGGATTTTTTCATGCAACACACTTCTTCATGGTATAACCTGTTACTTTTGTTTTTTGTTTTACAATTTGAGTTTTAGAGATATGTTAACTGATTATAGAATGGTCTGCTTTGTGTATGATATTTTAATTGTTGTGTGTGTCTCCCTTCAAGCCCACACTGAATGCTTTCATGGCTCTTGGCTATGAGGCCTGGAGGGAGGCCAGGAGGACCTTGCAGGGGTTGCTGTCAGCCAATGAGAGCACACTGAGAGATGATGTCAGCCTTCGAAGCAGGTCAGTTTGTGTAATGTTTTATATTATGGTATGTTACGAATTTGACAAGAATAAAATGTGTATATATTTTGATTTGATATTTTGAGAATTTAAATATTCTTGTTTAAAAATGCTCAATATCTGATCAAAATATGAAGTGGCCAGGCAGCAATTCTAAAATATTATTATAAGGTGTCAGGCAGCTGCTCTTCTGCTTCTGCTTGTTTCCTGGATACTATTAGGGGTCCAAGTCCTTGCTTGCCCCATAGTTTTGGTGTCATTGTTATAATTAGGGGTTCAAGCAGCAAGTGTGTCTGCTGGAGCATTGTTTTTTTTTCTTTTTTGTGCCTCTTTTTTTTAAGTGTTTATGCAGGTAGACCTATGATCTAGTTACTTTTCACTAAGCTGACATATTAAATAACATTAAGGGGGTAAAACAAATCAATCAATCAAATCCAAATTACTTTATTTATCCCCGAGGGGGAATTCAGTTAGTCTGATGACTCTTGAATTAGACAGCCTGATGGCTGTTGGAGCGAAGGATCTTTTAAATCTCTCCATACTGCAACGGAGAGAGGAGCCGTCCACTGCTGCCTCTCCGATCCACAAAGGTGCTGTGCAGCGGATGATCCGGGAAATTCATGATGGTCTCCAACATCTTGACTGTGCATCTCTCCACCTCCTCCTCCAGTGTGTCCAGCCTGACTCCAATCACAGATCCAGCTCTTTTGATCAGTCTGTCCAACCACCTTGCATCTCTGTGTCTGATGCTGCCTCCCCAGCAGACTGCAGCATAAAACAGCACACTTGCCACCACAGACTGATAAAACATCTGCAGCATCTTACTACAGATGTCAAAAGATCTGAGCTTCCTCAAGAAAAAGAGGCGGCTCTGCCCCTTTTTGTAGATAGCATCTGAGTCCAACTTATTATCCAGGAAAACACCTAGATATTTATAACTTGGCACCACCTCGATGTCCACCCCACCAGTATTCACAGGCTGAACCTGCGGAAATCTACGATCATTTCCTTCGTCTTTGAGGTGTTCAGGAGGAGATGGTTCTTGTGACTCTAACTATTTATTCTAGTGTTATCCCAATTTTGTTCTCTAAAAAGCAGGTGCATTTCTATACTTTATTTAATAACCAAGTAGATGACCCCCAAAAGTTCTGAAATGAAAGAGAAATGTTATTATGTCATAATGTTATTATGTTTTTCAGAGAAATATTAATTGACCATGAGCAACAAATGCAAACATTGTAACAAATAGAGAAACCATCTTCACAAACTACATACAAATATAAAGAAACCCATCAACTGCAAAACATAAGCATCCACCTATTGACTCATGATGCCTCTTGGACTCACCGGCTCTAAGCTCAGGAAGGCTCTCAAAGGCTTGGCAGAGGGCACAGCACGGGTCACTCCACTGCTTAAAAAACCAACACTCAACACGGCCTATGCGAAAACTAAAGACTGGTTTCAGTCGTACCTATTCTATCCAAATTACTTTAGCGCAAAGTCTTAAACTAAGTCTCTACAGGGCCCTAAGCTAAAGACCCAAACACCTTCCCACATAATCTACATGGTTGAAACAAAAGAGGGGTAAAAAGCACTGTTTGCACTGTCCCATGGCACTTACTCATGTGTTGTCTTCTGACTTAATCTTTGCTTGTGTTGTATGAACTGTCAAATATATGTTGCTTTGGATAAGTCTTGGATAACTGTTGCTTTGGGGGAATCTTGTACAGAGGGAACCCAGCCTTATATTTGATATATCCAAAGCTGGCTTCCTTTTTTCAAATTGATTTTTGGTCCTTTTTTCATCAGAGATGTTTTTCTCTTTGTCCTTGTCTTTGCAGAGCATTTGTCCATCAGAGTACAGCCACCATGCACCTTCCTGCAGAGATTGGTGAGCCTCTCCCGGGAGATAAAAGTCCTGTTATCAAAGCTGATTATTTCATCAAAGGCCAGTTCTTCAGCAGACCACAGGGTTGCATCCAGTCAGAGATGTGTCCTCCCTCTTGACTTCATCTTCAAACCTGATGCCCCACCATGAGTGAATGATGCATTTGCTTAAGTCAGCGCAGTTTTTCATTGTAATGATTTTCCTCACTTGCAGATTATTGTTTAATGTGGCGATTTTACATATAACTATTGAGGGGGTCAGGGAGCATTTCCCTCAATTTCTTTAAAAAAAAAAAAAATGTAATCACCTTTTTACTTCACAGATTGACATTATGATATAACTGTTTAAAGTTATTCTATAAAGTACAGAAATAAACATTTACATGTTAAGTGGTTTTAAAATTTTTATCATGTGCTCACAAAAAAGGCCCCAAAAGCTTTGGTTCCCCTTGAGGTCCATATCTTCAATGGGAACCAAACATCCTTCTGCACAGCCCCTCAAATTTTGATTTCCTATTATAACCTGTGTTTCTGTTTTTCACAGGTGATTACACTGACTTCTACTCCTCGAGAGATCATGCCACCAATGTTGGCACCATGTTCCGGGGGAAGGAAAATAGTCTGATGCCAAACTGGTACATTATCAAATAAGTTACTAATAGCTGTTGGTAGAGGGAACAAAAGGCCTCACAGTATACCTCAGTCACACAGTCCACACAGTCCTTTTATTCATTGGCCCTCATGGGAGGAATGCTGAGGTGGCTAGTTTATCTCTGTGTCACTGTGTCAGACACAATGCACCATAGTTCAGCAAGTGATTAGCAGGCTGCTCTTCCTATTCAGGAGGTACAATTTCTGGAAAGGATAGTATGTTATACAAAGTAACTATCTAACTTTCAGTACCTCCTCATCCTCGTACCAACTTTTAAACTCTCTTCTGTAACCCATAACCAGGACCTTACTGCCTGTGAGCTGTGGCCTTTTCAAAATGGTGATATTTTTATTTACGAAGACATATTGATCTACTGCAACCACTAGGCATGCTGTTTTTAGAAATGGCGGGCAGCTCGAGGATGGTTCCAACTGTAGCAAATCTGATCCAGACAGCGCAAACAGTGTGGAGTTGGGATAGTCCAGGATCAGGGCACAGGCCTGTCATCATCCTTAAGTTGTGGCTCAGGGCTATAATGCTCGGTTGCCATAGACAGATGCATTTAAAGGCACTGTCACTGTCTGATGGTGTATGACCATAATCTTCTGAGTTTCTGAGTATGCTCCTCTATGGCCTCTATTTTGTAAATGCCTATCTTAACATGTTTAGTGCTCTTATGTGATCTTTTGTCGCACCCCTTTGGTCTGTTATGAGGGGGGTCTTTTAGGTAGAAGATTGGTATGACACTGGCAGACTCAGTGAAGTTGAAAGTGACCGTTTTCCAAGCCACCTGTGTCCCCTTTCTTACCCTGTGTGTTGAAGGATTACACTGACACTTCTAAGCCTGGTGCATTCTTGCCCTGAAACTATGCATGCTTCATTTACCAAATTACTTTAAACCTCTATTTGAAACTGTGTTGAATATTAACATCCAACTCTGTAACATTTTGTATATGAAAGAAAAGAAAATGCAGCACAATATTTTCCCTATAAGGGATCTTTGGTGTGCAGGCCTTTATGCATATTGTCTATTGGTCCAGCATCTGCCTTCAACAGTATTTTGATGTGTGATCATTATGCATTGTTTGCAAGAGTCATTTAAAAAGACTGTAATTTATTCATTTACTTGCATCAGAAACATTTCATTTTTGACTTTAAGCACATATTGCTGTGGCATTTCTATACCTCCCAGAGATCACCTGGGCAGTACTTGCTTGTCATCATTTTAATATGCTTGAATTGAATGGCATTCACCCATGCTTTAATCATAACATAAATGCAGCTGCAATAATATTGTCATTTCATTCCACTGGTCACTGTGCTAACATTCAGCATTGTGTTCTGCAGGTTGAGGCTTCCTGTGGGATACCACGGTAGAGCGTCATCTGTGATTGTCTCTGGGACACCAATCCGTCGCCCCTCAGGCCAGATGAGACCTGACCAAAGTAAGATTCTTACATTCACCAGTATTGGTATTAGGGATGTCACTGTTGGTTAATTTTGCCTTTGGCAAAACATCCATTGACCAGCTACTTATAGTTAAACGTTTACACGAGAACCACTAATTCAACCCCCCTGCATTTCATAATTATGTAAACGATGAGGGGATATAGGATACAAATGTGTTTATAAAAACGATGATAATTTATACCTCTAACTGCAGGGGTTTCATTTCTAACCCACACAAAAACAGCGGATTAATGCAATGTTGGCACCACGTCCAGTTGCAACAGAGATATCCATATTCACTGGATGGCTGCATGCAGCATGTGCACAGTGCACCTTAAAGGTCTGTGGAGTGTGGGATGATGTGTGTGTAAGTGTGTGTGTCTGAGAGAGAGAGAGAGAGAGAGCCTCCAGTGTTTTCTGGGCCTTTTTCCAGTCAGACATGCATGGAACACCTCTAACAGGAAGCAACAAGTGGGCATCCTTACAAGATGCTCACCACCCGAAGCTTATGATCATAGATGAGAGCTGAAACTTATGGACTGGTGAACTGAGAGTTTTGCCTTCCAGCTTAGCTCCCTCTTCACTAAAACAGCCCAGTATAGCTCTTGCATCACATCTGACATCACACAGAACCTGAGGCAGCAACACATCCCCAATTAAGAGGGTTAATCCACTGTTTTCCAGCAGAAACCTCATCTCAGATGTGAAGGTGCTGATTGTCACCCCAAACGCTTTGCACTTGAGAAAACCAGAAACCCGCAAACCACCAGAACCCCATCAACTGTGGAGGTTGCAGACAGAGCAGATGTTCTTGTTTCCTGATAGTGGTATTCATGGGGTGAGGACGGTGTTCAGTTTGCTGATATAAGAAGTGCGTCTCCTCACAGCATTAACATAACAACTCCTTTCTCTTGAGTTATACTAAAAAGTTTAATCATTCAATCAGCCAATGTTTGTCTTGTGCTATGATGAAATATTTTGAGGTATTTGTTTGGGATTTCAATCATTAACTTATATTGGTTAATAAATAGTATTTGACATGACAAGGTTGTAAAGCATGCTTTCTCCAGCTGAGAAGTATTGCAAAAGTTTAAGGTTTTATACCAAAGTTATCTTGAAAAAATCATTCATGCTGAATTGTAAACTACTCCCTGTATTTGGGGTCAGCCAAAAGGCCATGCCCTGCTTTTTGACAGAGCAATGATAATAGACGACCCATTTAAACAATGTTCTGCCGTCACATGGAATATATACAAACCCCTTCATGAGGACAAATGGAATTTAAGTAGCTTTAAAGTTGAACCTCTACTGAACCACAGCTGATGATAATAATCTTTGTCTTTTCCCTCCTCTTAGCAAAACCCCCAGTGTTTGGCCCGACTAAGCAGTTGGACATTGAGCTGGAGATGGTGATTACAGTGTTTAGTCAATTTTGTCAACCTTTCAAAATTAAAGTTGCCTTTCCCAGTTCCCTTTTATCAGTCTGTAATATTAAATATTGAACAATAACAGTATTCCACTGCTTTGTTTTTTAAATCTCTTTTTCATTAGGCCTTCTTTATTGGAGGAGGGAATCAGCTTGGGGAGCCCATTCCCATTGAGAAAGCCCATGAACATATTTTTGGCATGGTACTGATGAATGATTGGAGTGGTAAGAGCCTCTGCACAACACAACACACCAACATCATCCTTATGTGTTTGTAGATGGTTTCATGATTTCTTGGCAGTCCCTAGGATTATGTGATATGCTTTCCAGCCAATTCTAGAAAAAGTCATATTTGTCCAGAGCCCTTTGTTCCCTGTGGTCAGGAGTTGGGAAACTAAGCAAAAGGTGCACTATAGCCAGATGATCTGCTTCTTTACATATCTGAACATGGACCTTCAGTGTATTTGGGAATGTTCGGATTATAAATTAAAAAGACAGAAAAGTGAAAGCTTTCCCATTAACGGTCTGGTTTAGAGAATATGTGTGTCCCATATACCTTTTTTTTCTTTTTTTTAATCTATCCAACCCAGGCTTTAAATACGTCAATGTTAAAATCATCAGGTCTATTTGTTTTTTGCAGGAACAGAACTTTGCTATCCTTAAAATTTAAGTCAAAGCCAACTTTCAGAGAGGAAGTGGCTTAACTATTTCTCTGGCTGTCTAGCCTGTTAAAATGAATATTCTACCTAGATACTATTATCTATTTCAATGCTCCCATCTTTGTCCATAAAGTATTCTCCAAAAGAATAATCCAGTCTTTCATCATTCATTTGGGAAGACAAACTCCAAGGGCTTGCATATACTTATTGCAAAGGCAGGGGTCATAGGGGTGGCTTGGTCCACCAAACCTCTCCTGTTTCATTCGTCATCCTTTAGTAAATGTATTTCTTCTATGTGTTGAGTGG
>CAFUXE010000904.1:213923-227221 GCA_903364295.1 Serranus cabrilla
TACACACATTCAGCTGAAGATCTCAGAAGAAGACATGCATGGCATGCATTTCTGTCCAATATGCCCTCAGAGCTCCTGCTTCAGTCATTGTAGTCCAGTTCCATGTATCTTTTTCAAAAGAATGGAAAACAAAAACAGCATTACAACAAAATATTAATAATATTTGTATAAATAAATCATGATTACTGTTTCTTTTGTACTGTGTGTGGCCCTATCCTCTTATGTGTCCTGCTCTTTGATACCAAGTACCAATACAATTGTCCTATGTTGACGTTAAGTATATTGTGAAATACTGCTGCAAAAAAGATCGAAATCATCTTGAGCAGTACTAAGCAGAGGATGCAGCCATAATGCACCCAAAAAATAGATAGGATACAGATTATACAGATTGAGTGATAACAAAAGTCTTTTAATAAAAGTCAATATTATCTCCTTAACAGCAGAATCAGGTTTGTGGGAATGTGGGGTATTCCAATATCCAGCCGCGTGGCTGGCTGGGCAATACTCTGACTAGAGACAGGCAGATCGTAGTTAGACGGGCAGGTTGAGTTGAACACATAACAACTGAGTGTCCACCAAAAACACATGGGAAAAAACCAAGAGAGCGAGTACCGTACAAAAGCAGGGTCAAAATCCGTGAAGTCCGTCAGAGAGACAAAGGTACCGGCAGGGAATGAGCAGACTCGAAAATACAGGAACACGGGTTGGGTAGGTAATCGGGCAGACAGGCAAAGATAACGTTGGAACGAGACTCACGAGGGAATACTACGAACTGGCACAGAACAAAGGAGACACAGGGCTTATATACACAGGGAGGAGGGAGATGACGAGACACAGGTGAAACACATTAGGGCGGGGAGATGTAATCACACAGGCGGGAAAGGAGGGGAACACGGGAAGTAAAGACACCAGAAATGAAACAGGAGGAAGGGCTTCAAAACAAAACAGGAAAAGACAAGACAAAATAAAAGCACTACCGTCTGGGAGCAGTAGTGACAGAAAGGGGTGGGAGAATGCTGTGTGAGATATGTGACAAATGGCAGGTTTATGCCCACAGTCTATCTGGTCAGTCAGGCTATATGTAATATAACAAAGGTGATGGTTGACAGCCAAAGTCAAATTTTCCTTTTACACAAGTATTCAAACTGTTGATCACTCAAATATGGACCCTCTTGCCTGATCAACTTTGCAGACTAGAGTAAGTCGATCAAATTGTAAGCCTTTGCAATGCACATCTCTACAACAACCTTCCTAAAAATGCTATGCTTGGCCTCAAATCGTATGATCCAAAAGTCAACAAACTTTATGAGGATAATGCTCTAAAAACTTATGTTTTGGTTACAGTTTAAACTCGGAAAAACCTCCTGCAAGCTTGCGGTGTTCAAGGATGTGACGGTGATGCCAAAAATTCCACAATATCTTTAATATCTAAGATAAAACCCCAGGTTGTGTCCTTCTCAGGTATTTTGTGACCAATAAGCAGCCACAAAAATGACACGGTGGCGCTGAATATTTCCATGTCTAATTCCTATAACATATACAAGTCCATTAACTTTTACTTAACATTGATTAATAATAAACTTAAAAACTTAAACCAAAATTAGACATCAGTGTTCCCAATTGATAAGTATTTTATGAGACTGAATTGGTTAATTCGGCTGCCTTTTCCCTGTCATACAGCTAATCTAACCTGTAACTTACTTGTCCAATGGTCCAGATTTTCATTTTATACTTTTCCTTGTCCTTTAAACATAACGTAGTCCTTCATATCTGCGAGATATTAGATAATATTAATAAAGGGGCTCACACATTATCATGTGCTTTTTTGTTTTTTCTTGCTTAGCAGATAAGTTCCAGGTTCACCACAATTCCTGGTCTCTTGCCATTGTTACCTTTCAAGAATCCCATTTGTGCGTGACATAACCTGGTAATATTTTTGCTTATGCCCAGCCAGAGACATCCAGGCATGGGAATATGTCCCTCTTGGTCCTTTTCTGGGGAAGAACTTTGGGACAACCATCTCACCCTGGGTCGTTCCAATGGAGGCACTGTTACCTTTTGCAGAGCCCAACCCCATCCAAGTTAGTACAAAGCTCACAACTAAGAGCAGTAAAGAGTTTAAATGCTCTATTGAATCATCAGACAAGTCTGTTAAACACCTTGATTAACTGCCCATCCAAAGTGCTTCCATGGACATACTTTCTTTTTAATCACTAGTTCACTTGAGTTTTGTGTAATGGACATTGGAGCCTTCCTGATCTTTTTCTAGTTCATGTTATTTCTGTTTCTCTCTCTGTAGGATCCAGAGCCACTTCCTTACCTGCAACACCCTGATGCTTATACTCTAAACATTAACCTGTTTGTGTCGCTCAAAGGTACTGAACACAATGTGACTATCATCAACTTTTCAAAGGTTTCAAGGTTTGCACAGTTTATCTTTGTAAGTCAACACAACAGACACACAGTGCTTTAGCCCTGAGGAAATCCATGGTAATAAGTAGTCATTTAATTCTTTTGATGTCTCCCTCTACCTCTCTCTCAATCCCTCATCTGTGTTGCTTGATATTTACCATGCCTCCCACACACATGCGTTGTGAACCTAACACACAATGTCCACAGATGGTACAGTTTTACAAGCAGGTTTCTGGAAAAAAATGTAAAATGTAGTTTGTTATATACTTTTGGTTGGGCTTCTATCTCTATTAAAAGTAGCAGCACAAAAATATAGGCACTGCATTCAGCATTCTACTGAACTCAAAGTATTCAATATTAGTATCCCCGCAACATGTTGGTCTAAAGTACTCAATATGGAGCAGCATTTCCCTATTTTATATATTTCTTATACTATAATATATTCATATAGTTAGATTTGCTTAATTTAATTAGGCGTAAAATCTTAATCTACAAACTTACACGTTAAAGGTTCCTCACGATTGTACCTTAATATACCACTTTAGTAAGTGTACCCACTTTCAACCATGCTTGAACATCAAGGTTTGCTATAATCCACTGCTGTGTGTCAGGACTGCTGTAATATATTATGTCTTGAATGTTTCAATACAAGTCACTGTTTGCTGTTTACTCTTCTAGGACAGGGCATGGCAGAGGCAGCAACCATCTGCAAGTCAAACTTTAAGGTAATGACCCTCTTTGCTGAGACAGATTCATTATCCTCTCTGTGGGACATTATGCATTTTGTAAATTTTCATTCATTCATTCATCTTCTGAAACCGCTTATCCGGGGCTTATCACGGGGGGCTGGAGCCGATCCCAGCTGCATTGGGCGAGAGGCGGGGTACACCCTGGACAGGACGCCAGTCTATCACTGACACATATAGACAGACAACCATTCACACACTCACTCACACCTACGGGCAATTTAGAGTCACCAATTGAACCTAAGTTGCATGTTTTTGGACTGTGGGTGCCGGAGTACCCGGAGAGAACCCACGCACACACAGGGAGAACATGCAAACTCCACACAGAAGGGCCGCAGGTGGGGATCGAACCCGCAACCCTCTTGCTGTGAGGCAAAAGTGCTAACCGCTATAATACCGTGTGGCCCATTTTGTAAATAATACAGCATGAAGTGTTTTCGGTATTATACAGGACAGTCAGTTTTTTAGTACTGTGACAACATCAGACTTGGACAATGATCCACAGTAATAGTAGCATTTTTTCTTAACTAATTAATTGGTCGGTCAATAAAATTATTCAATACATTTCATATAACTTCCCAAAAGCACAATGCAGTTTTATTTACAGTCCTAACCCAGATATACATTTTTTGTTTTCAATCTCAGTATAAGACATACATTTAGCTTAAACAATGCAATATGTAATTTTTCTGCCAAACTCAATCAAAACAATTACAAAAAAAAAAAAAATCAGCTTGCAGTCAGCTTCTCCCATTCAAGATTCCTTCACAGTTCAATGCTCTATTGTATGATATTGCTCATCATAGCCCACACCCTCCCATCACCTCACCTGAAATTTATGATGGATAGTCAAGTGAAACCTTACTTTGAAATGTTTGATGGATACACTATGTAAAGGACTGGCGGAAAAAGGTGGGGGAGTGAAAAACGGAGCAAAAAGTTTGAAGAAATTCACAATTTTTTATTGCGCTGTACTGCTGTACTTAATCAAAACAGTTGGTGCACATAAGCAGAATGTGCATTGTTTATTTTAGTATTTTAGAGATTTAAAGTCTGATGGTGTTTGCACAAGATTAAACTTGTGGACATGCTTTGTAGTATTGTGGCTTGACAATGTGCAATTTCTCTGCATCCTAAACTGGATATTTTGTATCATTCCAAGTCTGGAGTGCAGTCATCATGTGATTCTGAGCCTCACGTGTGGGCTGCTAGTACGAATATTACATTGGGATACATTTGGTTTTTTTTTAAAGACTGATTAGTAGTAGAGATAACAAGTATCCTATCCCCAGGGGGAAAAGAATGAATGACCATGGTTGGGGATGTGACACATTTTTCATTCTTACAATACTTTCTAGTAAATAGGTTACGTCTTGTGCTCCCTTCACCATCAGAATGAAAAAAACATACCTTGCATTTTTACCACAAATCTTGTAGGTAGTTCAGACTCTGGCAGGTATGATCATCAGTCTCCTTGATACAAATGATGAACCATGATTGGATTAAGTTCATTCTGTCTTTTTCTCTAAATACTTCTTGTGAGTTCTTTTATGTCAGACAGTATTTCTCAGTTGTTATTTACCTGACATGTTTCGGCGTGTACTTCCGCCTTCATCAGAGTGTCAAACGAGTGTTGGTGTGTGACGCGTCTTATCAGCTGATGATACTAGAAGGTGTGTCCCAACTGTCAGATTTGACAGGTGGGACACACCCTCCGCTGTCTGTTCGCCCCCCTCCAGGATGCTGCTCCAGGTAGGTGAGAGCATGTATGCTCCCTACATGTCAGGTAAATAACAACCGAGAAATACTGTCTGAGATAAAAGTTCTTACGAGAAGTAAATGATGAACCAGTGTCAAGTCTTTGCAGTCTGTCTCTCTGCACTCATGTTCTACCATTTCCATCTCTCTGTCTCTAGCACATGTACTGGACCATGAAGCAGCAGCTTACCCATCATACAGTCAACGGTTGCAATGTCAGACCAGGAGACCTGCTGGCTTCTGGTACCATTAGTGGGCCTGTAAGTGCATGCACATTATGCTTAGTACTTGATAAGCAATGATTAAGATGGGTATTTTCTTTTAGAAATTGTATTTTCTCTGTGAATACATATTTTATTAAACATGATACAAGACTGCCCCTAGGCCCTATGGTAAAATCAACCCAAATATATTGTTGTAATACAATGTAATAATATATCCTTGCTTTTATATATTTTTATATTTCTTTTTTTTTAAGCTTTTGTCTTTTTCTTGTATATGTTTGATGTGTGCTTTAAAATGCTCAGCAATGATTTAAACAATTTCATTTTGGATGATGCAATATTGCTTACAGATTATCTATAAAAAGATAGTTTGTCCACCTCTGTCTTGTGTCTTACATGTGCAGTACAATGTAGTGTACATTGCTTGTACTTTATGTCAACAGAATCCAGAGAGTTTTGGATCCATGCTAGAGCTATCATGGAGAGGATCCAAGAGCATTGATCTGGGAGGCGGAGAAACCAGAACCTTCCTGAACAATGGAGATGAAGTCACCATCACAGGTTAGACTGAATCTTCGGTACAGCCAAACTGGAAACATATGAAGCAATTCTTAGTCAAGGATAGTAGGGCAAATTTCAAGACAGTGCTTTGAAAATGCAAAAGCAACACATGATAAAATTATATTTTTTAGAAAATTAAAAATAATTTCAGTTCAGTTCAATCAGGGCCAGAATCAAATTAAGAACAATTTAAAATGAGTAAAAAAGTAAAACTACAGTGCAGTATTTATACAAATTGTTTTACTTAATTAAAGGCAGCAGTAGACAGTGATAGTGTAATTGCATCCATTGCTCTGTAGCGAAGTATATATATGTATATATATAAGATTTGATTGGATTTTGATTTTCCTGTAGAATTCTGAAGGTAAATTATAGACATACATAAAAATTCACTAGAAATGCATGTAGAGCAGAGTTAGGCAGCTAACAACTGATAATTAACATTCTTAATAGAAAAAAGAGCACTCAACTACCCATGAATCCTGAATGAATGCCAGAGGCTGTGCATAAGCGCTGAATGACTTCGTCTTGAACTTCCGCAGGTCGAATAGTTATACCAACCAAGATATAACTTCTGGTTAGGATTCACAGAACATAGTTACATACTTAACTTATGTTCTATTTCATCCTTCCTGACCATAAGCGGCAGTGCATAGGTACTGCATGACCCATACCAAAAGAATCATAAGGAATACCAAGTACATACCTCATTGAGTAGAAGCAGAGGAACTTGGTAAAAGGACAACGTCCAGTGGATGAAGAGTGGCAATATTTGCACGGTGCTTGGCGAAGCTCACAAGGCCGCAGCACATATGGCCTCCAGGGGCAACCCTCTCAGGGCTGCTTACAGAGTGTCACCTCACCACTGATGGCAGGGGGTGCCTACCCACCTTAAATGTGTGGGTGATGACATCCACGATCCAGTGAGACAGAGGCTGTTTCGAAAGTGTGTGACCCTTCTGGTCTGACTGGCGTATACTTGCAGTACCATCCATGTACACTCCCAGAGCCAGCAAAGGACATGGGAGTCCAGATGTATCGTCCTCATACCCTTCAGGCGGGTCAAACTGCCCAACATGCTTTGCCTAAGTTATGGCAAGGGGAAAGACAGTCTTTGCTGACAACTATTTCAGCTCCCCTGGCTCAAGGGGAGGCAAGCAAAGAGCACCCAGCACTAGGGGTAGATCCCATACTGGAGCCCATGGCGCCTGGGGATGATGCAGTCTCAGAGCGCCTTTCAAGAAGCTTGCTGTTATCGCCTCTGACATGTTGTGTCGAAATAGCAGCTACATACACGCTGAGAGTAGATCCGCTATCCAGAAGAAAACTGTTAAGTTTGCTTATCTTCTATTATTAAGTTCTTCTTAACAGGCTACAACCAGATATAACTACAAATAACAAGAAATTACAATACGCACCGATGCTGGGAGAGGAAGTGAAAACACCAACAATTCGCCGCTATAACAAAAGCTTGCTCCGTATCATCAAATTGAATAGATAGAACCATAAGTTGTCCCAACATAAACAAGTCAACACAAGTGGACAAACTGCTGCTAACTGTAAACAAGCTATTACAGAGAACAATTATGTTTGGAGAGGGAGTGGAAACACTTCTGTACAGTAATAATGCATGTTAATTCTATTTACCCTGCCGAGAGGCCAACCTTTTTTACTACATGCCATGGCAAGCACCTTGTGGCTACCAGTGGCAAGCTGCTAACACTTTAGCTTTGGCTACAGCGGGCTAGCTAGGTATCTTAGCATAAGCTAATACAAATAACCCTAGTAACCCTAGTCTACCTATGGCAGCGAGAAGAAAAAAGGAACAGGTCCTCTGATGACACTGAAGATATAACCTATCAGGAGTCATCAGGGGGTCACAGGTGACTTTGTTGGTACAACTACTCGACCTGTGCATGTGCGAGATGAATTCATTCAGTGCTAATGCACCGCCTCTGGTGGTCAGGAAGGATGAAATAGAACCCTCAATGAGATGTAGTAGCTTTTTGTCCCTCTTGAAACTCTTGTTTGTTGTTGCAGAAAGTGGTGATAGATTGTATTGGTCCTTTGCCTTTAACAAGGCAATGATCTCCTGTGGAAAATAATGGAGGTCGCTTCTTTTTTTGCTTCTTGTCTTCATGAGGCTGTCCCTCAGAAAAATCAGCTGGTACTATTGTGAAGTGGGTTTCATTTTCTTGATATGGGTTGCCAAAACAAGTGTAGCATGATTAGGGCACCAATTTTACCAACCTCACTGGACTTACATTGGTCAGTATTTATGTCCACTATTGTATGTTTAGTAATGTAACTTATTTTTCATTATCTAGGTTACTGCCAAGGAGATGGATATAGAGTGGGCTTCGGAACGTGCATGGGAACCATTCTACCTGCCCTGCAACATTGAAACACACTGCTGTTTAAGTGGGCATTCTTTGATAGAGAATAAATACCGTACAACACAAACTTGCACACCTACATCATCTTTCCCTGGCTTGCGATCCCTTTTTACAAATTAAGACTACAACCAAAATTCTGATTACACAGTATTTCTCTCACACATAGATACGTACACACAAATTTCCAACTTTTGTTCATCATTTTTGAGCTTTTTATAGACACAGTCATGATAATCTCAGGGCTCTGGAGAGTTGTACATTGACCTTGTTATGGAAATCCTCTGCAAGATTCATTCAGCAGAGGGATGGTCCTATATCACATCAGGGTTACTGCTTTACCAGGACAGGTGTTATAAATGTTTTGTGTTGGCTCCTGATTTGTCATAAAATCATCTGTTTTTAATCTCATTGTGTCTGTTTCTTTTTTGTTTCGGTCGTCTCACTGCGCTCATCAGAAGTCTGTTCTAAACACAGTTTCTATCAGAATATTTCCAACTCATTTACTCAGACTCAGTCTAATGTATAATACTTGATTGATGTTTGCTTCATCTGCAAGGATTGCAAGTGTCCATACAGCTAATAGTATGTCAAGCAATCAAATCCAGCCTTTTGTCAAGGTCATGTGCAACAGGTTGTGGCCTGTCCATGCAAATCCATTATTTCTTACTATGCAGATGCGAGAGAGAGTATGTACCAAAGACGTAGAATTAATGACAATCTCTCTCTACTTACCTCTTAAATTTCAGCAGCTCTCACATATCAGTGTAGTCATCTCGGGCAATAACCTCCTGGTCTAAGCAGTGTTCATAACAAGATAAAAAAAAAACGTTTTAAAGAAACCAGAATATGTTTATATGAGGCATTCTCTCAGTCAGATTCATGAGGTGATCACCTGGAATGGTGCACCTGGTCACCAGTTCATTTTTTTTAATTTCTTGCTTTCTTAATGTGTTACTTTGAAGAATCTAAAATCTAAAACACTGTTTACCACTTTTTGCTTACTTCATAATTCCATGTGTTCCATCATAGTTCAGATTTTTTTTAAATATTAATCTACATTCTGTAGAAAAAAATTAAATAAAAAACACTGAATGAGAAGGTGTGTCCAAACTTTTGACTAGTACTACATATGTCTCAATTAGGCACCAACATATTGAAAACAATAGGCCACATACTACTGTGTAACATGAACAAACAAATATATTGCACCAAGTTGGACCTCAAATGAATTATTCAAACATTTATGCAAGCAATAAAATGCCCATCCTAACAGTAACCTGGAGTTACATACAAGTAATAACATTACTCCTCAGAGAGATAAAGGGGACTTTCCCGTAGGAGATATTGTTATGTAAAGGTCAATGGCGACACCTTGTGGACATATGCAAAAAACAAACAAAAAAACATTGGGACAGCACACATAAAGTTATTTAAACTATTTGAACCAAAATTTAACAGGAGAGGCACTAATCACAATAAACTAATACAAATTGAAACACAATAGAATTTAATGTGGACTCCTAAACATCAGAACCCTATCATTGAAAGCTTTTTTAGTAATTTGAATTTATTTTGTCTTACTGAAACCTGGCTGCATGATGAATATGTATATCTACTCCTAATAATACTCATATCTTTCGTGGCACAGGCCAGGATGGTAGATTCCAGTCCTGTAATATGGTGGTCCTTTTGTTTCAGCATATCTGGATCTGGTTTTTTTTTTAAGGCTTGTAAAAACAATTAGAAGTTTTAATATGCTGTGTTTCCATCAAACGCTGTAGAGCCATTTCCATCACTAGATGGTACCAGCTCCCCACCAACCAACCCTCACAGCAAATTAATAAACTACAAGTTAATAGACACACAGCTGGTCATGCTATGGTTCTCTGCTACCAGCTGGCCATTGTTCAGATAAGCTCCATGCACAAGTTAGCTACACACTCTGATCAATTGATGCATGCTGGAGTGAGTATCAGGGAACAACATGATGGTAACATCTGGTGTTGTTGCCACTCCACTTACACTCTCATCATATTGTTATATGTATAATTTAGAACTAAATGCAGCTTCATGAGCTAAGATATAAAGCTATATAAAATGATGTCAATAAAATATTGTAGATCCGCTGATATAGAATAAGGACAGGACTTTTAGAGGAAGTGTAAACTCTGCTAATCTGCCTGCAGTGTTCATCGCACCCGATAAAAGTGATGTCTCTTCTGATGAATACACTATTCTGAGAGCCTTACCAGTTGAGGGGACACAAAAGTTTGTCCTAAGGGTGGCACTAGAGTAAAGCTCATGAAGCGTCCACAATAAAAGGGATTCATTCCTTGACAAATGTTATAACTTGTAAGCAGCTACAGCTATCAGGTAGCAGTGCATGAATGAATGTACTCCACCATATCAGTACATTTTCACTATGAAGGAAAAATTCATTTACATTTCCTCATTGCTAATGTTACCATTTTAACAACAAAAACAAGAAATATTAAAGTAAAAATTCATCATCAGAAGTGCCACTTTGAATTGAATTCCCATTGACCCAATTTCAAATGCTGTCATTTGTCTTGCCACTAGTCCACACTGGCCCACTCAGTGTGGACCTTAGACTCCTTTTGTACTAACTGTGCAAATGTGGTGTCTGTTTTTGGTGTTAAAGAATAGGTCATTATATGAATATTCAGGAGTCAACACATTGTAATGCCAAATCGTCAGATACCTCTGCTTTGTCATGGCCCTTGACACAAGGCCTCTGTCTGCATCAGTTTTGGCATGTCAGGGATGTTGAGTCATTTTCATCAGATGCCAAGAGCCATGACAAAGCATTGTTATCTGATATGTTGGAAGTGAGATCGGGCTTAATATGTCAAATTTTGTTAAATTAACCACAATAGACGAGAGTGTAAAAGTCCCGATTCAGTCAAAAATATATTTTTGTTGTTTTATATGCCATTTTGCTGTTGAAGCTACATTTTGTATAGGTATGTCCGTGCAAAATAAATGTTCACAATTTCTCTGAATGCATCTTTAATCTCAATATTACACGTTTGAGTATGAGCATGGGTTTTGTCATCACAAGTTTGAAGCCAATCAGTCTCCAATCTGAAGCCTACACAAGTGTAGTGTGGAAATTTGATACATATCCTGAGAACAGACATTTCAGTGAAGGAGAAGACATCTGGTTTCAAGCAGTTTGACTTGTGGAAATAGATTTATTTATTTTTTAAATCAGAGGGAATGGGCAGATGCACTATTACTGCAAGAATGCTGGACACGTGGACACACCTACCATCAATTTCTATCCCTGCAGCGATATGAGATGCGTATTGCAACTCATTCATTCATCTTCTGTAACCGCTTATCCGGGTCAACCCGGGTCATGGGGGGCTGGAGCCGATCCCAGCTGCATTGGGCGAGAGGCGGGGTACACCCTGGACAGGACGCCAGTCTGTCGTAGGGCTGACACATAGAGACAGACAACCATTCACACGCTCATTCACACCTACAGGCAATTTAGAGTCACAAATTAAACCAAGCTGCATGTTTTTGGACTGTGGGAGGAAGCCGGAGTACCCGGAGAGAATCCACGCACACACGGGGAGAACATGCAAACAGGCGCGGATCGAAGGGTTGCGGATCGAACCCGCAACCCTCTTGCTGTGAGGCAAGAGTGCTAACCACTACACCACCGTGTGGCCCGTATTGCAACTGAAAAGTTTCATTAAAATATTGTTTTGACGCATTCTTATGATCACTGAGTGAGTGATTTCATTTTATTTGACAAGCTAATAGCTAACAGTGTGTGTGTGTGTGTGTGTGTGTGTGTGTGAGGATGAGTAAGGGGGTTGAATGGCTTGATCTACAGCAGGTTGAGGTGAACATGAGAAGGGTCAGTAATCCAGCGTTTTAGGTTTCCTGTTAATCACTCTTAAAGGAAGTGTTCAGGAGGTTCCCACACACACAGGACAATGAGGCTAGTCTTGGCTGCTGGAATGCTGCTAATGCTACCTGCCATCATTTATGCAGCCGTGCATCCCTCTTCCAAATTATTTTTTCTTTGCTTCTTGTCTCACCTCTTGATGCAACATTATAAATAAATACATTTAAGCATAAGCAAGCCTTAATCCATTTTTTCATCCCCATGAAGACATTTTCATATAAATACATAATGTATGTGTATACAGTAGATATTCTCAGTCATCAATGTAAGACACAAGGATTTAACCACTCACCACTTACTTCAACAGACCTTGAAAATGATGTGTTTTACACTGTTTGCAGACAGTAAGCCAACATGGACAAATAAAGAAAGGTGGGCTGCTAAGAAGGTAAAACAAGCTAAATAGATATACAGTAAAACTCAAAGAAAAAGATGCTCAATGTTATGAGTAAGAGACAGTGAAAGAAGTATTCAGATCCTACTCATGTAAAGGAAATAAAAACCCAAATGTAAACAACCCAACCCACATAAAAGTACATTTTTAATGTTGGAGTTGTTTGAGGTAGAGCAGATTACACTCTTAACATACATAAAGTGGCTAGAAAAAGGATGTGAACCCTTTGAAATGACCTAGTTTTCTGTAAAGCTCTTTGAGGCAAATCTGTGATTTGGGCTATATGACTAACTGGATTAATTGAATCGGATAATGTTTAAAGGTTGCTGCATATAAAACATGGTGCCTCCTTATTAAAACTACCAGTTACTGTCCTTTCATTGGACGCCATGAAAGCATTTGATCGTTTGGAAAGGCAGTTTCTATGGTCAGTTATGAAGGTTATGGGTCTGGCGTCCTCATTGTTACACATGAGCAGTGTATTGTATGCAAATCAAACATTTATGGTATTGATAGCCAGGACTTGTTCCTCCCTGTCTGACATAGCTGGAGGTTCCAGGCAGGGCTGTCCATTAAGTCCTCTTATCTTTGTTGGATGCTCTATGCCAGTGATTCTCAACTGGTGGGTCGGGACCCAAAAGTGGGTCGCAAAACCGTTTTCAGTGGGTCGTGGGCCTTTACCTGGGCAAAAAAATCCTGTGGTTTTATTTTGAAGGGGATTTTTTTCATGCTGTCTATTCACTCTGTTTGTTTTCATCTGCTAACTGAAGTTTGGGTCTTTTTGAAACGACTTCTCACTAGTTGGACTTTTTTATTTAATGTTTGTGCATGAAAGCTGTTGAGTCTGTTAAAACAAGGGATGTT